>JAOEGS010002076.1:12043-41268 GCA_025447755.1 Corythornis vintsioides | reverse complement strand
AGTTGAAAAAAAAAATTAAATTCTATATTTTTTTTCTTCCTGTGAATATATAAGCCTCTCCTTAAATAAATCTATCTTATTGGAATTTATTAAAATACATTCAGAATAATAAACACAAAGTCAATCCTAAGGTAGAATAATTACTTCTATAAAATAAAAATGATCAGTCAGAAATCTTGTAACCTCCTGAGATAGGACTAGAAGGGGCTGTGTATATCTTCTGAGCTTCATAGTTACAAAACAGTGAATTATTTTTGGTTGGAGAACTTAAAAAAGTTATGAGCTCTGTTTTCCCACATGTGGAAGAAGAATCCATACGTCTGAAGAGAAAACTTCACCACACAATTAAGTAATTTCATATTCTTAAGACTTCTCCATAAAGCCACAGTTATAGTCTGTACAGTTTTTGAAGTACAAAGGCATTGTTACATCACAGTGGAAAAGACTGAGGTTTTTCTTATATTCTGTTTAGATCAATTCAATTCCTGACCTGGGTTTTTGAAGGGACATTTCTTTTGTTCTCTCCTACAGAAAGGCTCAGACTGTCTTCCCTCCATCTCTTCCTCCCTGTTTGGAAGCAGGCTGCAAGCTTTGCTGGAGTATTCAGTTTTAATTACTAAAACATACGTGAATATTGCAGAAACTTTGGTCTAGTGGTCACTGCTCACCTTGCTTTTAGATCTCTCCTAGGAGACCAGGTAAAATAAGTCCTGTGAGTTTGTGCATTTTTATTTGTATTATGTGCATTTTCTCAGCTACCCCTTCTTAAGGATTTTGATTTTACTTCAGTGTGAGCAGAGGTGTGAGATTTGTCAGAATGACAAGTTCAGGCTTGGAGGTCATGACCTGATTCCTTTATTGTCCAAACAAGTAATCAATAAAATGCTGTGGTTAATCCATTTCAGAAATGCTTCAGCTACCCCAGATTCTCATATCTCAGTTGGAGCTAAAGCCTCCCATAATTTTATTCTTTTTTCTATTTTGTCTCTTTCTGAGAAGTAGTATTAATTATATTTACTTGTGCTCTAGCTTTGCTATGCTTGACATAAGGCAACATAATGTAAATAGTTATTTATAATACAGTTTGTCACAAAGTTGATTTTACCATTATATTCAAACTCACAGTCTAACTGGAAAGCTATTAAAGACAGAACATATAATCCATGAAGGAAAATCTGCTCCTTTTGGTGATGTATTAGCTAGTAAAATCTCAAAGAAAACACTCAGTTTCCTAGGAAAATATCATGGAAATAGGTAAAACCACCTCATCAGATAACTCATGGCCAATTCACAGAACAGTCTCAAGACATCTAAAACTTGCTGCTTATCTACTAGAGAGATAGACCAATACTGGGTCTCCTAAGATGACTCCTTTTCATTGCTATTCTTTTCCAAACCATGTGTATTAATAAAGAACTCATTCAAGTGCTTACCAGATTTTGATCTTCCATGTGTTGAGCTAGAAGCAATGGTGAGGGATTGTGGTTTAACTGGATCTACTGGTACAGTGTAAGTGCCAGCACTTGGAACCTGGATGTAAGGTCCTACTGCTGCCACCCTTCCTGAAGCACTCAGGGATGACTGGGGTGAAGAAGTTCCATTAATACGATTCAACTAAAAAAAAAAATAATTAAAAAATCAGACAAATTGAAATGTGAATGTTTGTGCATGAACACGATGTTGAAATTTAATTATCTAGAACCATGCACTGTAGCTGAGAAACCTTAATCATTAAATTACCATACCCTATGCTCCTACCAAAAAAAAAAAAGTATAAATTACAAATTTTGTTTTCTTAAACCAGCACTTCAACATTTAAATTTCTCAGCCACTGCACATACATTTTTTGCAGAAACCTCATCTGTGTACAGTCTATTTCACTATGCCTTTCCTAGGCAAATGGACTAAACTGAGTTCTTAAATTATTAAATATGGATGTTTTTTCTTTTCCAGTAAGAATACCTCCAGCAAGGAATACACATGGAAATCCAGAACTGACTTCTCTAGTCCCTAGATAAATGGTCTACTGTGCAACTGATTTATCTTAATTTCTGGACAGCTACTAAGATTAGCTTTATCAGAACATTTATAGTTTTATAAATTGTGCACACTGGAAGACCAGTATTTTAAAAAAATGGAACTTTTTATGCTTTGAAACAGCCCATGATCACACTTTCCTTCCAAAAAGATAAACTGCTATATTTTTTAATATAGTATGGTCTGTGCCATAAAGAAAAAAAAAAAATGAAACACATCCTAATAGTTTTCTTGTATATATTGAAACCTTCCAGTAGTTTTAAGAAGACTGCAGCTTTTACAATAGATTCTTTTGATGTAACTGCATTTCTCATCTGGGAAGTGAGATTCTATGTGGTTTTTATAGGCTCTTGATTACTAAAGTGTGGCCCTGTTAACAGTTTATCTTACAGGAATGTTTTCTTTTTGACGTGCCTCAACTTTTTTCTTGTACAGGCGTTCCCGCAGCTCGCTGATGCGCTTGTCCATCAGAGCCACCTCCATGTTGCGCTTGTTCAAGAGCTCCTTCTGCTGCTGCAGCTTGGAGTTCTGCTCCTGGTTCAGCCTGTTACGAATCTTCAGAGAAGACAGAGCCTGTCAGATTGCCATTTGCCCCATCAACAGCTTGGGAAACAGTGAAAGAATGTCTTAAACTGGTGGACACCTATGAAATACGGGGAGACAGCATCCCATTCGTAGCAAAGGGATTGAAGTTTTAGGCATAAAGACTTTTCAGAACTTAATTTCAGAGTGAAAAATGTTCACAGAAATGATTGTTAAAAGTTACAATTAACCAAGACAGTTTGGCCACTATGAAAACTAAGTGGTATAAAACTTGTAACAGAAATTACACCACTGATTCTGTTTCCAGTTTCACTGGATGGGTGGTGCAGGACTGGGCATGGATTCTCCTCTCTACAAGGGATTAAAATAGAAACCTTCACAGCAGGTTTCCAGTAGATTAAGGAATGGATTACATTTATGGGTTAGATCAACCATGACTGCCTTTATAATTATTTCTCTTGCTTTCCCCTTGGCATTTTTTTCATACCTTCAATAACTCGACAGTGTTGTCTCAATTCTCTAATTTTCATGGTAGAATTGCGTGCAAAAGAAACCTGAGGCAAATTTAAGGCTTGATAAACACATGGGGGATCATTGTGAGGCACAAGAGAGAAATCTTAATCTATTGAGAGTCTCTGCACTCAGAAATACTCGAAAGGCAGATGTGCCTTGTCCTACACGGGGACAGGGAAAAAAGAGGGGAGAAGGACCCTTTTTCCTAATTCATTAACATTTGTGATGGATTAATTTATATGTTGTATTTGCTCATGTAAAGAAATGAGACTAATTTTGAGACTGAAATTAATTTCAAAATATTAAACGTAAATTAAAGCTGTTGTCTTGATCACAATCAAATATATAGGTAAATAAAAAAGACCCACTCAAATCCCAATACATTGTCATGCAATTAATATTACATTGTTTTTAAACATAAAAACTGGACAAAATTTCCATCTAAACTGCCTACTCATGTGAGAACTATACTTTAGATATAACAATCTTCTTAGAGGAAAATATATGACAATGATACAGGAAATACTGTGTGAATATACTGCAGTCATAGTGCACTATATAGTGCAGGGAATACAGTGTATGTATTATTCTGTTCAAATGTGTTATATAATTCTTCTGTATTTTGTTTATTTATACCAGACATTTCACAATATAATAATTTTCACATTTTTATTTTCATTCATTGTTCAGTGCTGTCTGCAAGTTAAGTTGATATCTAAGTTAGCTTACTACTCCCAGGTCTTTGCAAAATAGAAAAGTACCAACATGAATTTTTAACCTTTTTTTTAAAGAGAGATTAAAAAATACTAGATTATTTCAGCATTCAATATTTCAGCATTAGGGCCTGAGAAACACCCTTCAGAGCACTTGCACACTTTGTATCATATTGTGCATAAGCAACAAGAAATAGTTTTTAAAGCTAATGAAATTCTGTTTCAAAGAGGATTGTACACAAACTACAGCCTCATGCATTTAGGTCACTCCTGTACACCAGTTAGATGATCTGTCAAAGAACCAAGTGGCCACCTGAAAGAGCAGTAATGCAACTTTTAAACTACAGCTTTCATCCAAACAGCATCTCCCCATTACTCACTTGCAACTCCTGATACAACTTTTTTAATTCTACTGCTGCAGGTCCCGTCATCTGCCCATTGTAAGACTGAAATCCATTCAATTTCCCTTTCCTTAAATCCTCCAGTTGTTGAGTAAGCTGATCCACTTTTAACACTGCAGCCTGTAGCTCCTGTTGCTTTTCTTGGAACATGGCACTTATATGCTCTATTTCAGTTGCTAAAATTAACAAGATGAAAGCAACAAAAAACAATCAAGTAAAGCAGAAGGCAATGTTCAATTCTAGAAGTATTGATAAATACAGAACACTATTTTTAAATCTAGCATGTGGGTCCCTTCCAACCCCTGACAGCCTGTGATATGCCTGCACATGTACAATTTTTATGCGTTGGCAATTTGCTAACAGTCATAGTATTTCCTAATTGAAAATGGACTTACTCTGACTTTATGACTGACTATATGAAAAAAACAAAGTTAGGTCAGGTACACACGTAATAGAAACACAGCACCCTCTGTAAGACAAAACCCACTCCATCTCAAATCCTGCTGCAATGTTATATTGAACGTAGCATTGTTTGCTAGTTGTGCAGTGAATAGTAAATGAAATTAATTACTTAAAGATTCCACGTACACAGATTGCCATTCATGATCTTGCTGTAGTCCACTTGTCCTCTCATGGCACGGATTTTTTTTAGCTTTGTCTCCTGAGTTTCAACCCGTTCTTTCAGCTTTTGAAGCTTTTCACTCTCAGAAACAGACTGCTGCTGACGACGCTCCTGCTGCTTCAGGTAGCGCAGACGCTGCTCCTGACAAAACAAGGTGTAGACAAAGGAACCTGTTAGCCGTGTATTTGAAAAACAAGTTAACTTAGAAAAACACAACACTATAATCAGTGGGGTTTTTTAGTTCCAGAAACAAAAAAAAAATGTGTCCAGTTAAAAGATGTATCAATCCTCCTAGAAAAACTCTTATTACATTAAGACATCTGTTTTAAAGAAGAGTCTCAAGTTTTTTTTAGACCAAATATCAAATTTACATATCTCTGCAAATACAGCTGTAGTCTGAATGCTGATTCAAACACATTTGTGAGGCTTCCTTTGGCATTTGTGTTCTGATGCTGTTAACACTCTTCCTGCTGTAGCAAAGTGAACTTCCAATGCTTCCCAAAAAAACCAAAATACATCCAACAGACCATTTAAAACAAGGTGACCTACTGTAAGGTAATGATCCAGTTCTAAATAAAAATACTTCTGCTGGGCACACAGGAAAAATGTTTATTTATTATTTCCATCAAGAAAGAACACCACAATGACAAGGCTGATTCCTGGGTACTCCAAGCATCCAATACATACTGTGTAACATCTACAAATTAAACCCACTCCCCACTCTGAAAAGACTTTGCAAATGTAATACATTTACTTAATGAAGTGGGCATATTCTCACACCAGTATTACCATGCTGGAGTGAATGATCTACTGAGAAATGAGCCTGGAGTCAGGCCTGGTCTGTCCCTCATTATGAAGTGGGTATCACAAAAGAGACAAAATGTAGTGATATTTTTATAAGGACACATGACTTGGCTGGACATAGGTAGTCAGCTTCTACACCGAAATGTTGTATATTGCCTAGGTTAGGATTAACTTGGTACAAGGGACTTCTCAAGCCCTTTTCTATATAGAATTATTACCTTAGCAACCAACATTTGCTGTTGGTTTTCAATCTGCTGCTGTTGTCGGGCAGCCATGTCTTGAAGTTCAGAAAGAGTGAGCTCAACACGTGGATTTCCAACCTGCAGAACACAAAAGGTGACATGGCTGTGTTGATGTGTATGACGTGTTTTGACAGCAGAAGCTACATCTGCATTCCTCAGAGGAAGGCTAAAGCCTCCTCCCCAGCCCTGAGAGGAAGAATAATGATAGACATCATGTGAAAGAGTAAGAAGACTCAGAGCAGAAAGGACACAGACCATGAACATTCCAGAGACAGAAAAAGCAGGAAGTAGAAAAACAGATGAAAGAGGAAAACACTAAGAGATGAAACAAATCTGAGGTGCTACTCCATAACATGTCCCAGAAAGTCTGCTGAGTTTCTCTGGCCTGGCCTGGCAGAAAATCCTCAACCCCTACCCCTGCTTCTGCTGGACTCTGGGGTGACTGCTGGACCCTCCAATGGCCCGAGGCATCCTTCTGGGTCATGACTTCAGCACAGGGGAGATGGCACTCAGTACACACCTGCTCTTCATCCAAATATAGCCCGTGCATCACCCTGTGCAAAGTCTTACCAACTTGCCCTCCCTTCAGCTTTGATCATCAGTCAACCACACTATGGAGAGCTCCTTCTATCTCCAGTAGCAGTTTTCAGTAAAGCAATGACCAAGAAATACAGAGATGGTTTATTCTGCTAAATCTTGTTTAAAATATAACCAGACTCAGAAAGTAGTGTCTGTGCAGAGATGATAGGTTAAAGAAAAAAAAAAAAAAAAAAGCTATTTCAAAATTAGAGATTTCCTAAATGAAAAATCTAACCCAGAGTGCACAATGACAATAAGAAGGCGGTTTGTGAAATCAGCAGGAACAACAAAAGTTTCATCCCAAAAGCTCTGTTTTTTACTGCTTAAATTTTTGAAAGTATATCTTATAATGCCTGAAAAAAAAGTATTGCATTATTTTGTATTAGGTAAAATACAGAAGATAATTATCTAATATCAGCTTCTCCAATAGCTTTGCTATTTTAAAATGTTCTACATAGAAAGTGCAATGTCTAACAACCTTTTACACATGGAAAAACATAACATAGGAAACAGTGGTAATTAGCCATTTAAAGACAAATGCTCTATGAGAAATCTGCCCATGTTTAGCTTGCTGAATAGCAGTAAGCATCCCCTGTACTGAAAGCAGCTACACTTAAAGAAAAGAAGAGGCGGCCGAGGAAACAAAGTTTGGAACCTGTAACTTCACTGGCAGTTTGTTCTTTCTCATCCACATGGCAGAAGCAGCGAACAGGGAGCAGAACTCCTCAGACAGGTGCTGATCTCAGCTCTCCGGAAGAGCACAGCACCATTTCTGAGACAGCAGGAAAAACACTGACTCTCTTGCCAAGACTGAGCTGAATCAATTTGTTAGTGTTTTATATTAGTTGAGTCTCCTTGTAATAATCTGTATGCAAACAGCACTGCTGAACATCAGTCTCAATCCTCCTCAGGTTAGCCAGGCAAAGAGCTGCTTTTTTTCAGCTCTTTAATGATGTTTTGGTTTCTCGGGTTCTTAAGTTTGTGCTGTTCACGCTAGTTATTAACAATATCATCCATTAAGTCACTCACCCCGCATAACAAAGACGGGCCTATGACATTGAAGGTCCAAACCTCCTACTCTCTCCTGTAGCAAGAGAAACCTCCCTCCTACAGAACTGCCTTCTGAAGGAGGTACTAAAAAGCCACTAAAATACCTACTCCTCCAGATTCCACAGATTCGTTTGCTACATGGTGATACATCAAAGCAGACAGTTTTGCTGAATTGTAAATTGCTTTTCATTGATTCACAGAAGCATTTACACATAGAGATGAACTCCTAAATAAAATGCTATAGAGCAAACACTGCATTATTAGGCACCAAGGAAGTATGACACGTCTCAGAGACTAGAATACTTCACACCTATATTCCACAATTTCTTAATATTGACAAGCATCTTAAAAGAATGGTTTATTTTAATTATTTTAATTTATTTATTTTGTTTATCATGCACTTTAAAAGGTCATGATGAGAGACAGAACTCATAATGAACTGGAGTTTCAGCTTCTGACATTACCTTCCTGCTGCAAGCTAATATTTTACCATTTGATGATTAATATTTTTGAGGCAGGTGAGAAGAATGGTACAGTAGTAATTAAATAGTTTGGGAACCAGTTTACAAGCTGCCTCAAAACAAGTCATACCTTAGACATTTAATTAAGAAAAGGAACCTCCTCTAATATTTAATTCTACACATTAGTCTTGGCAGTCTGAAAGTGCATTTTCTAATTCCTCCTTCCTTTCTTTCTACCCTCGCACTATGTTGTTCTGTCTATCATCACAAAGGTCTCAGTCTGCATGCTTCTGAGGAATTATAGCATGGCTTACTCACTGGCAGCCCACAACAGTAAGGAAAAAATGCATCTGAACTCCAAACACTTCTTTGACATGCAAAGTGTACTGTAGTCAAGACATGTAAGCAAGAATGCCAGATTCCAGTGGTTTTTCATTTTCTGATGGGAGTAAAACCAAACTTTTAATCCAATTATGTCAATATTAAAAAGCCCATGAGATGCAATTATGGATTATTTTTTAGAAGGTAATACCTAGGATGTGGTTTTATTTTGTGCATTCCGTTGCCTCCATGTCTAAGCCACAAAGACACTTTAGATCATTTTTTGCATTTACACTAGTAAGAACAGAAACTAACTTTGAAAACAATAATGAAGCATATACCAAACCCATACCTGGGACTGTAATGATTTCAGAAATATGAGCTTTAAAGGAAAACAATTACTCAAAATCTTTACAGGCTACCATAATGACCTGCAATCTTAGCAACGCCCAGCCACTCCAACAGCCCCTGTAAAGCAGATTGTAACCCTCTCATTGGAGCAGACCAGGGCAGAGCAAGAACTGACCAATCACTTCCTCAACACTATCTCTTCATATCTTTTTCTAGGTTTGCAAGAGCCATCATGTCATTAACTTCCCTTATCTATTTCTTCCTTCTTTTTAGGATAGCTGCTCACACCCATCTCCCACACAGTTCTTTTCTCTTCCAATGCCTTGTGCTAGAGGCTGTAGATTCAGTGCCTCCAGCTTCCCAACACTGGCCAAGCTGCACCCTCTTCTGTGTGTCTTCTTGTACTGTATGAGGACTATGAGGAGAACACGGGATGGAGAATCTGCTGAGAGTCTTCATTCTGACCTCCTTACATTTCTGAAACATACTGACCCTGTTCATCACCAACTTGAAGAATATCAATAGATTCTGAAAATATATTCCATAAAACCTGATCTTGGTGTCATGTAGAATGAAGACAACTTCAAAATGTGTAAAAATTCACATATAACACTATAAAATGGCAGAAGAAAATATCTAGCTTTATTTAACTAAACTAGAGTTTTTGCTGATCTCAACAGGGATGACATTACTTCCAGTTTAATGGCTTTATCCACAGCTCTGCCTTGCATTTTTTAATTGGGTCACAAATATGCCGATAGCAGAAATCCATTTTAAAGAATCCAATGACAATAGTACGAGCCTTTTTTAGCTTAATGGAAACGAACAAGCTAATTAAACCCTAAAAAGGCAACCAGAATACTGGGAATTAAAGGAAAATACATCAAGCATGTGCTATCACCTAATAATCAAATAATCTTGAAATTAACACTTACAAATGGGATCTGGTAACTTTACTCAGAAATTATAATAAAAATATTGTTTTATTTGTGTAAATAAGCACATTAACAGTTTCTTAGAATAAACATGCTTCAGGTGTATCACAGCTGTTGAAAAATCTCACGTTATCTATATTTGATAAAATCTTAACATGTCTCACAAACTACAATACCTTATTAACAATTCCTCCAACTTGCTGATGCTAATAAGTCACTCTATATAATAAACCATTTAAAGTCTGTTCAGCATAAGCCACAGACTCAAGATTTCCTGGTTTCCTCATATTGCTTTCTTTGAAATCTCGTAAGTCCGTCCTCTATTTTGCACAGAACGGCTAAGAAAAGGCAGAACTAACCAAGTTGCTTATGAACCCCTTCTACAGTTTAGGAAAGTTGTATCTGGGACTCATTTATTTAAATTTGCAGACACTTTTAAAAAGCCACAGAAATCTTAAGTATGTTTATGTTAACTTCAGTGCCAGCTAAAATACCCAGTAGCTGATTTGAATCAAAATATCAACCTCATACTACCTAACAAAAGTAATTTTTCTTAAAAGAAATCATGCATTTTACAGAAATAACAGATCAGCTGTGCACAAAACTTCAGACCTGTTCACAGTACTAATCCTTTTACTCCAGGCTGATTTTGAGTAATAGACATATTACAGTACATGTTAAAAACACACTGTCCAAGTGCATTTAAAAATAGAACTATGCTTTTCTGGGTATTTTAGAAAAGCAACATCCTATTCTGATAGGATAGCTAAGTATGGTTAAGATGCACTCATCATTTCTCTGAATATCAAGTTTAGCATCAAATGTGCATTTACTCGTCCGTTTCGTAACTGTTGCAGTGTGAAGTTTTTCTGTGGTGATGCAACATTGTTTATATGAGAACAGAATAATAAAACATTTCGAAAACACAAAAGAAAAGAAATATCCTGTAATTGAAAGACGTGTTGTGAAACTTAGTGTACAATTTGCACTTGCCATAAAACCCGAGTTGTTTAAGGCAAAAGTTGAACATGAGCTTTGGAAAAGGTCTTAAAAATGAGCAAGTGCATCGAACAAAATCTGATTAACTAAAAATTTTAGTTCAGAGATCAGGAGTTACAAACCCCAAAGTGGTCTGGATCACGATCATGTGACAACGAAACCCACACTCCTTTAAATTAAAGTGCAACAGCTACACAGTATTTAAATAACGTGTCCACTAAAGTGTAAAACTAGTAAGTTTTGAAAAATAATTAATTAATTACCTGTTTGCTATTTTCCCATGTAATTGTAAGAGAGCACATCTTTATTGTGCAGCACTGCCCATCGTCTGTAACCACTGGCGATGCTTCAACATGCTTCAGCTCCATGTTGCTGCTATTTTCTCTCTACACTAATGCTTGACTGTCTGCTATGAACAAGCCAGATCAGCTGTACACATCTCAGGAGTTCCTGCATGACTCTTTGGCTCAGTGCAATCAATAGGAGATAGGTTATTTTTAATCTTATTCCATATGAAATAAATGTTTCCCCAAATTCTTTATCAATATGAAAAGCTGTCTCTCTGCACTCACCAACAATCAGCTAACGGAAAAGGCTAGTGGATTTAGCCAGCAGTAAAAGACCTAATCATAGCAAGATCAAGCCAGCTGTCAACTACAATCAGCTTGATTCATTGCACTTTTCATATTCAATGGAAAATGTTGAGCAATACACAGTCCTTTCACAGTTATCAGGTTAAACTGAAAATGTAAGAGGAGAGACATTTTAGCTTTGAAAACACATGAATTATTTGTTCCATTTGTAGTTTTGTAGTATAACAACTCAGCGCAAAAAAAAAAGGATATCAAAAAGATCAGGAAAATAATTGAACAGTAAGATGCAATAAAAAAAGTCAAGTGACGGCAATACCACCTGAAACTGAACAGAGTTTCTTTAATAACAGAGACTACGATAAAAAGCAAGCAGTACAGTCAGAACAGATACCAGTCTTATGCAAATACCATTCCAGTGTTTGCTATTGCTTTTCCCTGCATACTCCAGCTTTTCCTTACATCTCACATTGCAACAAGACGAATAGGTGAGCCAGCAATGAAGATAAAACATGTACAACAGCAAAAACCAAGAAGCTGCAAGTCAGAGAAGACTGCAGCAAACCAAAATCTAGACCTAAGGTGTTTTAAATATTAAACATTAAAGAAAATACTGAACCTCATTATCAATTTCTTATGTATCTAAAAATTATTATATCGTGAAAGATAAACACCAAGAAGCTGTAATTTACCTTGTCAAACTCAGGAATGACATGCAAGTTCACCCTCTCTTCCTTCTTTTAAGAAAGGAATTCAAGCATGGTTCAGTGCACTCACACAAGAGATCCAGCCAAATGGGTCTCCATGAGGGCACTGAAGAACTGTACGTCCAAACACAATACCCTGACTATTCCAGCAACATCAAGAACAGGCTTATTTTTAGCAAGCAGGAAAAGGTATGGGCTGTAGAGGAAGATCATCCAGTAGAAATAAGAAAAACAAGTTCAACTCCCTTACTCCTAAATTAGCCAGAGGGACTTTCATTTTCTGCGCTTTGATCTGAGGAAGACTGCAGGGGGAACAAACCGAACAACAATTCCATCTGGAGGCAGCTGTGGAGACAATGGAGAAATGGAAAGGTTCACTTGCCTGGGAAAAGCAGGCGGGTGGGAAATAGGGAGGCTCGGTGTCCGAAGGCAGGATGGACTGGAAACCAAACGAACAAGTCAGTGAATGTGGAAAGGTGTGTCAGAGAAAGGAGGCCACAGCAGCACTGCACAGGAAAATCCACAGAGACTGTGGAAAAGAGGAAACACTAATCTACACAGCTACGTAAAAGACAGAATTCTAAAGGTGGCCTGGAAAGGAATAGTCAGCCTTGTAAGAACCAGAGGAGTCTGCTGCTGGGAACTGAAAGCTGCTTAGAGGGACAGGGACAAGACTAAACTCAGACGCTCTCACAGTTAAGCTGAGAGCTCTGCACTGACACAGTGAATTTCATCATCTGTCTCCTGTGAGGAGCTACTGAAATACAGAACAAGCCCAATCTTCCTTACAATAACTTAATAATCAAATCGTTGGCTAAACTAAAAATGATACTAATGCAAAAGCATACAACTGTGACAAAAGGTGCCGAAGCTCACAGTGCCAGAGTAAAGACTGTGAAAGCACAGCAATACTTAATGAAAAATTACAAACAAACTCTTTAAGTAACATTCACTGTATGAGCTAATGTATATAATGTTATGCGTCGGCTGAAGTACTCATTTATTCTAAATTATTCTACCTTTACATAAGCCCAACCAACTCAGGATCTCTGTGTGCAGTGACAACTGGAGGCAATTCTCCACATGCTTCATTTAGTTAGAAATCTAGGGAAAAGAGTGAATTGTATTGCTCCACATTGCAATACAAACACAAGAAAATAAGTACCATAGCTAGAGGCTAAACAAACAGACAGGACTTCTCATCCTCCCCTTTCCACGGACATCTGCAACTAAGTATTGCTGTAAAACTCCAGCCATGCCTGAGAAAAAGCAAAGATTGTAATATGGGCACTAAAGGTGTAGTTTGAGACCAGGGTGCCATTTAGGACTTCCCTTCTCTGCAGGACAGGAAGGCACCTGTTACGGACTAGGGACCAGCACCTTTGCTCCTCCTAACCTGCCCACAGGAGCAGAACTACAGCCTCTATACTACAAGTGTGTAGAAGTGTCTGTACACTGTAAGTACCTCTCACATCCATAGCCAGCTAGAGAGAGATCTGGTGTCAAGGGAGGCAGAGATTAAAGAGGATGTAAACACATGGAGAAGACGGGAGGAAAACAGTCCTGTCACTATGTTCCAGCTGGGTTCCAAGAGTGTCGCCTGTTCCCAATTAAGCAAATAATCTTTAGACTCCCCCTTAAAACAATGAGGTCAGATATTAAGAGCTAATATTAGTCATAAATTAATGCTATCATAATTCAAATCATAACAGAAAAATGATCACAGAATAAGTGTGATGAAACTTCACAAGTTATTCTCATAAAATATAAGCATAAGTTTTAACACTTTGAGATTTCACAGAACATGTCAAAACAGTGGTCATGACATTCCAAACCCAAGAACAATGTGATTCTGCCTAAAAAATTTACCAGAGGCCTCAAAGTGAGGTATTTGATTTCCTTACAGTTTCACAGAAGTTCTTTCTGTGAGATCACATAGTTATTAGTCATGTTTAGATGTTACCCTACATATGTATCCCTGACTAAGGTGTGAAGACACTGGCATTTCTAGTCCAGCTGGAATTCAAAAGTTATTTTATATGCATTAAAATTAAGTTTAGACTATAATTGGGGTTTTTTTTTTTCACTTCCTAATTTATTTTTTCCCTTAAGTCCTTTGGTTGGATTAGTTTTTCTGTTTTTGAAGAGCAAGATACTGCCAGCTGTCTGGAAAATGTTTCAGACTAACTTTATCAGTCTGAGGAGAATCCAAACTCTATTAAGCTAACCCAGGACTTCAACTAGAAAT
Source organism: Corythornis vintsioides (assembly GCA_025447755.1). Lineage (NCBI taxonomy): Eukaryota > Metazoa > Chordata > Aves > Coraciiformes > Alcedinidae > Corythornis > Corythornis vintsioides. The sequence continues at coordinate 27,152 of JAOEGS010002076.1, read as the reverse complement.
GTGATGGTGCAGAAACTGCTGTAGGGGCAGCAAGGCTCCCCTCTCTAATGGGTAAAAATCTATTTTAGGAATGTATTTCTTAGACAAAGGGTTGTCAAAGTGGCAGATGCTATAATTTTTGTCTCCTTAATAAAAGTAACAGAGAAGGTTGCAATAGAAAATTAAGAAAACTTGGATCTAATTACCAGGTTTTTTAAATGGTCAAAATGTTCCAGGAAGCCAGAAAAAAAAAAAAAAAAGATATCTGCAAATAGTTATCTGCACTTACCTTTCTTTTTATCATCTTTTAATGGAATTATTTGCTTAGATGTTGCTATGAGTCCCCTGAAAGAATCTAGATTTCCAAGACTGACAGTTATTTGTCAATTTTGAACAAATTTGATTCAAACTTCTCTTACATGAATGGCAGCCTCTTCCAAGTATATTGTTAAATGTTAAAAACAGATACTTAAAAGCTTACATTAAATTGAATTTGCAGCTCAAGTTTGAAGAACAACTTCTATTCCAGACTAAGCTCTTTATCTTTTAACATGTCAGATGAGAAAATTTAAATAAGTACATAAAATGTATTTCTTGTCTCTTGAGGTTATAACTTCCATTAAAAATTTTAACTTGCTTGCCTTTTTCTTCACAATTACATTTTGTCTTATCTTTGCCTGACAGGCTAAGGAAAACTTTAAGTATGTAGCCTGTGCAAATATACTTGTAACCCCCTCCCATTCAGCCTTATGTGAAACTTCATTACCAGGTGCTTTTTAGAACACATTGAAAAAAATGTTAGTTGTCATATCATAACAAGCATATGATAAAATGTATATTGCGTGTTTAATGTGTTTTTATCTGGTCACACTTGTATGGGTCAAATAACCAAAATTAATGAACAACATACAATTCTACTCCAGGATTTTGGCACCACATGTAGAACTGTCTGAACTCTAAGCCTAGAATTTGACATGCCACACCCCATGACCTGAAAAGCAGTGTAGCTTTACCACTGTCATGATGGGATATGGAGACTGCCTGGATCAGATGGTTATCTACTCTCCACCAGCAACCATTCCTCTCCTAAGTTAAATGAGTGCTATTAAAAACTGTTTTGCATATATATATACGTAGAAGATTGAACTTACCTGGCAATGGAATTTCCCTGAGCAATTTCCCCAGCTTGAAAGTCTAAGAGTCTCCTGATGCCAAACAGTTGGACTACCTGTTGTAAATTTTTTTCTAAAAGCCTGATTTAAGCTACTTTAACAAAATAGCAAAGCTCTGTTCTGTTATCTAATCAGCAACATAATTTTAATTCTCAACTTTATCTACTGGTCACAGCTTCAAGACTAAGAAAATTTACTGGACCGTTAAATGCCCAGTTTGGGATGGTGGTGAAGTTTTCTTCCTCTACATGAACTTCTTTTATGCTAAAGCTAACACAAATTTCATGGTGAGAGATAAAATCCAGTTCCTCTTTGTGTTTCTTAACAAAGGCTTCAGTTAGTATCTGCCAAGAAAAAAAGCTTGATGACATCAGTCTCTCTAAATTAGGGGAGCAATTTTAATACTAGAAACAGCAACAGTAAGTTAGAGAGAATGGTACAGGAGATCACAAACTGACATGTTATTCTCACCAAGTAAATTACCAAGTATAACAATAACTTAAACCAAGCAACTATAACAAACTACAGGCAACACTACAGAGTATTGTCTTCATATCCAGACAGTTTTCATTACACTAATCTACTTCTATTCAATCCAATACACTTCCATCATGGTCCTGTACTCCATCCCTTTTTTCCTCCTGAGCTGCATCTGCTTTCTTGTTTTCTCATGTCCAGGAAATGTCTCAGTTACCTGATTACCTTTTCACCTGGACAACTGTCATCACCTGGTCAGTCCTGTCTTCCTTTAAGTGCATCCCTGATCTACTTTTCCTGCTGATGACTGGTAGCTGCACCAAGAGGGGTGGCTCCCCAGTCCCTCTCCTATCTACCACTGACCCCCAGTGGCTACAGATACTCCTGCTCTCTTCTCGGACACAACTCTATGGAATGAAGCCTGGATCAGGACAGGGTATCTAGAAGCAAGTCCGACCCAGCACTGTAATGACCACTGTGTCACAGACTCTGATGGGAGAATCTAAGGATAATTCAGGTAGAAAGGAGCCTCTGCACCACCAGATTCCATAGCCTCTGCTCGGAGCAGTTCAGATTGCTCAGGTTATTCAGCTAGACAGAAATCCCCCAGACTCCAGTCATCCCGATGTCTCTTACTCCCACTGAGAAAACATTTGCCCCAGTATTGAATTAGAATTGCCCTTGCTGTAACTTGTGTTCAAATCCAACTGGCTGAGTTACACATGGGAAAGAAAGGAAGAGGGGAAAGAGGCAGCTCTTCTCAGAGAAGAGAATCCCTCTTGAGACACTGTCCAATCTCCCTAGCAAAGGGAAATATTTAGTTATGCAAGTCTAGTCTCCATATAGCTATGCCTTTGTGTATGGTGGAAAGAGATCAGGCCCTGATGACAGCAACATTCCGCTTAGCAGAAGGGAAGTTGTATCCAAAAGAAACCCCAAAAGGTCATCTGAGGAATAAGAGAACTTGTAGATTTACAACATCTTACTAGTCGTTTCCTTTAAACTTTGTTATTCAGAATGTAAAGCTCTCAGAGGAGCACTTACAGATAAGTAAGTTTTTACAACAATGCATCTTGCAGTTTGTAGAGACCTAACCTAGTTTTTTAGTATTTTAAACACTAAATCTTTATTTAGAATATAATCTAATGAAATGCAAGCATTTATATGTGATTTTTAAGCTAAGGGCTATTTAAATAATTGCCAATCAAGCAGATATAAGTCTCAAAGAACAAAAAAAAATCCTACTGAATATGATAAAATGCTAATTAATATAATTATCCTAATTGAATTCCAGACTGCCCATCATTTTGGCTAAGACTATTGATTCAAACATTAAAGCAAGCTCTCATCTTAAAAGTTTTCTATGCATGTCTCATATTCAGATCTAGCCAGATACCAAGTAAAACTAACTTGTTTCAACATTAAAGTAGTACAAATAATAAAATATACCTTAATGCAGAATATTTGGTAAGATTTGATCTGTCTTCAACGTTCCATTGGTTTGTATTAATTTTAGGGCTAGTCTAACATTCAGCATGCCAGTAACAATGAATAAGCCTAATGCATTACGTAAGTGTAAGCTGATTAAATCCTTGATCCTGAAGCCACCTCTTTTCCCCCCTCCCCCTCTCATTTAAAACTTGGCACGATTGAAAAAATAATATGTAATTTTAAAACTCCTAGTTTTATACACTCTAAAAACCCAATTTGTATCATTTTTTTGGCATAACACCCACCACAGTTTACATTACTACAACCCCTCTGGGTTTTTAGTCTCCCGTGTGTTGTAATAATTTACTAAGCCTGGCTAAAGTCCATTTTAAAGCAATCAGTCCACTAATAAAGTTTAATTTTGTGGCCAAACGATTGGGGTTTTTAAAAAGCATATACTGAATGGCACAAAGGTAACAGTATTATTCAAGTTATCAGGTCTGAGCTTTACCATAAAAATTAACTGCAAACGGAACTCACCACAAAGCCACACTATCAAAAACTTTATTGCTGCCAAGGAGTGAGACTGTAAAGCATAATGCACACAGCAGTGCTACCTTCACAGGTCCTGTGTCCCAGATGGACTGATGCCTGAGTGACACGGGAACAGAGCAGGATGAGGTCTGCTCCCGAGCACACTGGAGTGCTATGATCTCACTACATTGTCAACATGACAATAGAGGCAGGATAAACAGCCGTGCAGCAGAGGACACCAGCTAGTGTTCTCTACAGAAAAAGAACGTGGAAAGCAATACATGATTAACTGCTTTGAATAGGAAAAAAAATTCCCTCCACTAGGCCCACATGCCATACACAAAACAAGCTGCTAAGAGCTAAAAAATCTGACTGAACAACTCTGCTGCTGCCTATTTGTGTGTGCATGTGTGAATTTTAGATGCCAATCCTCGGGCGATACAGAAGCACAGAATTGTTGCATCTGCACAATTATTTTTGACATTTTATTCATTTCCTTTAAGACACCTCAGCTTGAAAAACCAGACTGGGTTGCTTTCAAATTTTTAAGTATTATTTTAACCTGAGAAAGACCCCTGCATACATATTTGGCAATAGACAATGCTTCATAGAGACAATACAACTATGAACTGGTGAGCTCAAATCTTCTTACTGAAATGTATAAATGTTTACAAACAGTCCACTGCAGCTGCCTCAGCAGTGCCTCAGTAAAGGCAGCAGAATGGCTGAGCAAAGGAGAGCAGCACATGCTCTGTAGAGTCTTCATTAGTGTTGGGGATGAGGTGAAAGAACATAAAGTGAGTTTCAGCTCAGAAGAAGAAGGTTTTTAAGCCCTGGTAATGCAATATGTATTTTAACTTAGAAACCCAGTAATATTTTATTAAAAAGAAGGAGAAAAAAAAAACCCAAACAAAAACATAGAAATGAACCAGGTGCATGGAAAAACACAACCAAAAAAGAATAAAAAGAGGCATCTCTGAGGGGTTTACAAGCTCTTCTGCTAGTGTCTCAAAACATCCTAGTCCACAGATACAGTCTCATATTTTAATATATGGGATGTCATGAACCAACACCAGTAAGATAAACAGCAAAGACGTCTGGACAGGCAATACTCAAGCAAACAACCATGCAACATTTTTTTCTTCACACAGGATAAAAAATGCAGAAGACAGATTAGAAAATGCAGTTATTAATAAGACTCCATAGGCTACTCCTGTCACATAAGGGAATTTCCTTCTAGACAGAAAATTGAGAATACTTCATGAAAAAGCCATATTCTCCTATTCACCTTATAACAAACAAACAAACAATGAAAACAGCACAAGATCTATATACTTTCTACCAGTTCACACTGTAATAGATCCTGGGGAAAAAAAAAAGAGTATTTGTCTGGAATGGTTCAGAAACCTTCAGGTAATAAATTAATACATACCCCATTCTCTGCACGTTTCTCCACGGGGATATTTATGCCATTTCTTTGATTTTGGGATTGGCGTCCACCTAAAATCAAAGTAACATTCTTAGTGCAAAGTTCAGTTTTCAACATAAATGGTTTTCACTCTCAAACCTGTTCTTTTCAGGAATCTTTATATAAAACTTTTAGCTGTGAATTTTTGTTTTGCTAGTTCCAATTCCTTCTTAAGTTATTCTTTGTAGAGTCAGAAAAATAAAGCATTGATTTCACAAACTTCCTCTGTTAAAAGTACAGACCTGCAGCTCTAATTTTCTGACTTGTGTTTTGGCAACAATACCATGAAATGAAAAGTACTGAGTGTAACTGATTAAGTTTCTTCTTTCTGTGTCCACAAGAAGCAGGAGCTTCAGTTGAATACTTTATAAACAAATACAGTAGAGAAGCTTTGCTAATGTCTTATAAACAACTTTAACCTACAAATTGATCCACAGGTCAATGGTTCATTAGAAAGCTTTGCATCAATGGTTCAGAAGCAACATTTCTCTTATACATACTTCAAATTGGTACTGCTCAAAGGACGACCCACTATTTTACAGTGTCTAAGTCATACAAAATCCCTCACACTTTATTGGGCCTGCTACTTCTGTCATTCAAAGCAAACAGGAATACTTAGAACTCCAGTTCACATCAATAAGGAATCAGCCAAGACTTGGAATTTGGTTGTTAGAAGCAGTCAGGTGGGTTGAGTAAGGATAATCTGCATATGCAAATACACATCTCTGCTGTCCTTCAGTCTGACAGACATTAAGGATTTAATGCATGACCTCAAAAGTCTTCCCATGAATTACATACAGTCTTTACAAGTTAGATCAGGAAATTGAAATAATCCTATTTTTCATTCTAGTCCTGTAAGAAAGCCCCACTTAACGTGCCACTGTTTATTAACCACTTTTCCTGTAGAACCAAGCAGACCAGGGATTTTTCAAGGTGCTAATTATCACCTCTACTAAATATATCTGCATGAAGTACTGAGCAAGTAGAGCCACCGAGACCTTTGCCAATGATGTCTGTAAAATACATTTTGGCTTCTGACGGAGGAAAATAAGTTTACTGAGTCTTTTCTCTGGGGCAACTGAAAGAGAACAAGAGGTCACAAAGAATAGTCCTACTCTGACAAAATAGAAGGGACTTCCTCTCACCAATCAAAAAAAATGCATTAAGCCTCTGATTTTTGGATCAGTATTAAGCAGAACAGAAATTGATCTTAATACAAAAATTGTATTCAACAGACTGGTAGAAATCATTCTAGAGAAGAGAATTTGAGAATATGACTTGATGTGCCACTGAGGAAGGTATAAGGCAGCTGTAGTACATTTCTCCTGAGGTTCAGTGAAAGAGCTGAGAAGGCACCCAGCAGTCCTCTGAGGATGTTCAGGTAGCAGGGGCACAGGGCAGTTCCTTACTCTGGTCATTGCTCTCGGCCGGCGACTCCTCGTGACGAAGGAAAAACTTCACCTCCTCTCTGCGGGGACCCCATTTCTGCAGGTGGTCATACATCATGTGATCAAAGGGGATGGGACGTTCTGCAAGCACAAGACCAAAAGAAAACTCATCACAACGTCTGAAATAAGCAGAGTTTTACAGAACTCTCATCAAGAATCACAACACCCTTTCTGGCAGCAATTCAAGTTGCACGAGGTATTTTTGTCTTAGGCAAAGCCAAAGGAACAAGCCCCAGCAGACAGCAGTGGCACTGGATTATCAGCTACACTGCTGCTGTCACACAGCTCGCTGCTTAGCAGCAGAACAGAACCAGCTCAAAAGGCAGCTCAAAAACATCAGTGTTTACAAACCCCAACTCAGGAATTCTTCATCACAACCTTTCTCACAATGCTATCTCTGCTCCTTTGCTTCCCATCACCAGCAGATGGATGGTTTGTTCTATTATTAAAATAATTAATTCATTCTGAATGTCTGGATTTCCACTCAGAGTAAAAGCTTTATCATTATATTGACATTTCACCTCCTAAGAACCTGGGCAGGTGCTCCCACTCCAGTACAATGTTCCAGACATTGGGCAATTACTGGTTCTATACGTGGGCAATTACTGGCAAATCTTTCAACAAATAAATACAGAGTTCTCTGCAGCAGTCAGTCTCTTAGTTTTTTGCCCCAAAGAAATGTAAAATGTTCTCATAGCACAGCTATTTCTTCAAAATGTATCAAACATATTATTATTCAGAGGCTGCACACTATATATTTAGTATTTCAAAATGAGAATACATTTCAAAAGCAAAGTTTTCACTGATTCCATTATTATACTTACATTTATTTTAAAATGTTTAAATCAGGGGAAGAAAAATAATCTTTTCAAGATCTTTTAAGATCTCATACTAAGCATAGTATTATATACTACTAAGAGGGTATTAGAATATACTCCTAGAATATAATACTAAACATAATATTAGAAGACATCTTCTAATCAAAAAACATTTATACTAGAGCAGTTTTAATTAGCTTTCCTACATGCAGGACCATGGCAAACTCATATTACTACAGAAAATCAGGCTTGGATGGAAACCAGAAGGCAGACTGTGTGTTCACTGTTAAAAGCAAAAAGCTCCCTGCCCTCAAAACCCAGGCCACAGTACCTCCTACCAGGCACAGCACCACCAGCAATTTGTTGTCCACTTCATACTTATGCTGTCTGAGAAAATAAATTGATTCTAAGATACAATGGGTATCCTGGGGAAAGCTTGGGAAAACCATACCACAAGTGCACATTTTATAATGAAATTTACCTAAATGTATATGCATTATGAAGTTTATAAATACATACTTGTCTTGGTACTCTTGTGATACTTAACTGTAGTATTTAAAGAATAAGAACAAGAAAAAAAAAAAAATGAAGAAAAAACAAAACACCAAAACCAACAAACACCACCACCTGTATTTAAAACTGATAGATGCTTTTAATTTCTTTTTCTTGTTCCTCACTCAAATGGACTCCAAGAAACACTGCCAATAGTGTTTATGCACTCAAGTGTAAGGTCAGTGGCTTATTACAACTCAGTTCTGGAAAAGGAATTTTAAAAACATGATTTTCAGGTTTTTCAGCTCCTAAAGTAAGATTTCAAGTGCTCTGAATTATATCCACTAAAACTGCAGCATGAGCCTCCTAAAGATCACAGTGTAAAAATACTTAAATGGTTTAGTGCAGAGACTTCAGGACACATCAGATAGGAATCTTTAGGAATTTCTCCAATTAAGATTGCTAGGTAAACGTAACAAGAACTGTAGCTTGATAACAAGGTATCGACTGGCTGGCTGATCAGGGCTGGGCTAGTTCTGGAATGGTGAGGAGTGGCTGTAGCTGCTCCTGGTTAGGCTGCTCTCCATTAAAGCTAAGGTCCTGATTCTAGAAGCTATTGAAAATAAGAGGTTTCATTTACATAGGTCACCTTGATGAATAAGAGCTAATATTTTTCAGATATGACCATGAGAGAGATGTGAAAGGCTTTTTCTACTGCTTTTTCACTTCTTCCACAAAAACAGTTTGGGATATGTTACCCTAAAATAAGCAGAAAACAGGTTCAAATAGTAACAACAACATAATTATCACTGAAACGGAGAAGAGTGGAGGGGCACTGATCATTCTGTGCAACCTCACTATATGAAACTGATTCAGAAAAGAAAGAGGAAGAAGAAATGGACATTAACATTGGACACAAGACATGATAAGAATTGAAGTCCCCATTTGAAGGATGGATCCCTGCACTTTAAGAACACGTTCAGAATTATCTAGAGTGACTGTTTCAATGAACAGCTAAGTTGAAAACTGTGATATAAGTATACAGCCATAATTATTTGCAAAAACTGCCTGAGATATTAAGTTGGGTGAAAATTCTGGAAGAGCTGAGCTTGACTCCTGTTTCCTTTGAAGCAAAAAATCTGAGGATGGTCTAGTCATGACTGAAATACCCTGAAAGACTAAAACACAGAGATGACATCAATGTTTTAGAAAAGAACTGCAGAAATGTTTTCCTTACAACTATATATTCACCCTGTAAAACAAATAAAGTTTCAGACTTCATAATCTGGTGTTACCCTGATTCAAAGCATCCTGCTGTTTGTAATGACAACATTTATACCTGCTGTACAAGGGACCAAAATAAGAAGTCGTGGATTATCTCCATGTGAGAGGGAATCCCGCAAGATCAGGACCCATCTTTCCCCCCTCAAGTTTGCAGAAGCACACTTGTAGTAAACAACCATTTCCTTCACAGTCCTTTGCCTCTGTGCTACAACTGAAGTCAGAAAGACTAATTAATAGCAGCTGATGAAGGGCATTACTGCTGTAAATGCAGTAATAAGTAATGGGTGGACTTCCATTCTCTCTGGAAACATGCTGCAAGTTCCTGGCATCACACCTGGTTTTCAGCCTCAGCTGCTATTTGCAATAGCTAGGGAATGAGGAAGAATATTCTCTGGAGTTTTCTTTTCTGTTCAAGTTTGAGAAATATGTGCAAAGAGGAAGCTTCCACCTGACAGAACACAGGGTGGTGTAACATGTGATCCATCAGGCACAAATACCATCTATTTTTCAGCTATTACTCATTGCAAGAAACTTGAAAGAGAGGGGAAACAGGATGAAATACAAAAATCAAATGCAGATAAAACAAATGCTTATGCCATGCAGCTCTGAGGAGAATCAGTCTCTGAACTCTAATATAAATACTTAAACTATTTTACAACTCTTGGGAAGCTCCTTGACCCTTTCTTTGTTACACAAAAGCAAACAGAGAGAAGCTCACATAAAAGATAAATACTTTTTCCAGTTGCTAGGCCATTTTAAACCTCCTCTGAACTCTAGAAATCTTACACATTTCTGCAGCCAAACTTGCATGAATTTTAATAACATTTTTTCTGTAAGACAAATGCTCTGTCATTCACTAAGAATAAAATTAAGTACATACACGTTCAGAAGAGGAAGATGATTAGAAGAGACAGAACTGTGTTAGATGGATAAAGTTTAGGAAGTTTCAGGCACACAAACTGTTTTCTGTACCCAATAATAAAAACTACAGTCCGTAAGCCTTTTGCTTGGAATTTGAGTAGACATGTATCATTCATTTGTGTTGCCTAAAAGAGGCTATGACTGTTGAACAGAGGGGTTAAGTACATTCCCAAAGGGACATTAAAATGTCCTCTGAAAGAGGAGAAAAATGAAAAACAAATCAAAGAACATTTGTAGAACTCTCTTAAGGATAAAGGCTGAGGGGTCAGAGACAGTGTAATAGAAGAGAAAAAAAAATCTTCTTCCACTGGCACAACATGCTGCAGTTCCATTGCAAATCACTTCACACTTCCCACTCAAACCACAGTTTATTATGTTTGTTGTTGTAACTGTTTCATTTAACCATTTAGACTTTCTACATCAGATCTCTGTTACAGGCAAAATTATTCTTAAAAACTTCAGGGAAAGGAGTTCAGCTCTCAGGAGCAGTTCAAGGAAAAAAAAAAAACAAAAGAAAAAAAGTATCTATGTTAAAAAAAAAAAAACAAGAAATCAGGTTGCTTCACTGAGGAATTTCTGTACCACAGACTTTGAGGCAAGAAGTTGAGGCCACCACCACACAGATTTTGTGACACTTTGCTAGATTTAAGAACAACAAGCAAAATGCTTTTGCTGAAATTCCTGTCAGAGGGACTTAAAACCAATGTATGGGACATGACCTCTGATGACAGCACAGGCCTGTCTGATAGATCCAAAACACAGGTGTTTCATTTTTCCTTTCATTCTCTCTAGTCTTTTCTGTTCCACACTTTGGAACAGATCCTTGCTGTTACCACCCTGGGTGTTTAGTAAATGAAGCTAGATTTCTGAAAGCATCTTCTTGTGAGTTGGAAAAGCATCCTGGAGCCATAAGCACATTGTGAACAGTCTGACAGATCCATTCCATGGGCAGAAGCTTTGGGCAGGACTCCACTCCTAATGTAGGTCTTGCGTGTCCCTGTGTAGATGTCTACTTCAGAAAAATGAATGCACTCATGTTCAAAATCAGACAGACAACAACTAGATGACATCAGTGGTCTTCTGTTTTCTACTTACGGCAATATCTAGAACTTCATTGACTACAATGGGATCAAAGAGGCCTTAACTTCTAGCTTTGGGTATCCAATGCTTTGAGAAGTAACATATTACATCCACAAAGGATTTTCTAAATCTTGACATGACAGAAACATGTGCTTGCACTCGTCAGGGCTGCAGGGTATAAGTGTTCCAGAAAGATGGAACCCTTTCCCAGTTTCCAGTCACCCTCTGAAGCTGACTGACAACATTCTCTGCATTCTTTAAGAAGTTCACCCTCAAAGTATTGTGAAATCAAAAGAACAAGTAATACCATCCTGTTACACTTTCACAGACAAGCGACTGCAATGCATTAGGGATATCTGAGTGTTGTTAAACAGCCTGCAGACCCATTTCAGACATTTATGTGATGCACTTGGCATCAAAGACTCTCTGTAATCTCAACTTCAGATCTGAAAAAGTTTTAACACTCCTGTAAGTTTTATCTTTAAAGTTTTAAAACCAAGCATGTACTGAATTTGAATTCCTATGTTTAACCTCTTCCCTGCTCAGAGTTCTCATTAACTAAGGAAATTACTTCCTGAGGCACATTTTTCCTCAAAGTCTTTGAACAGTTTAGAAAAGAACAAAATATTCTAGATTGCTAATACCCAAAAGCTCCAAAGGCACCTGGACAACATTTGTCTGTTTGAGCCCCTGACCAGGGAGGTGGTGGTGGGGGAGTGAGTGAGCAATTGTGTGGTGCTTAGTTGCTAGCTGGGGTTACATCCTAACACCCTGCTATACAAAATGTAAGAATTCACTATCAAGTGATGATCTTATCCGTCTCTGTACAAAACAGCTTACACAAGGGGACCTTAGTAACTGAGGATCTGCCTGTTATCCTCACCCATTTATCAATTCTATTCACATCCATACATTGATATTCTATAACCTGCAGGCCTGTACTACATGCAGTTGCAGAAATTCATTTGGAAACAGAATCCAGAACAGACCTGTTTTGACACACTCCTGAAAATAAATGCTCACCCCATTATTCTGTGAAATAACAATTGCAACACAAATATGGGCAGTACTACCTCGCCAAGGAAGACTGTCAAATCTTTGAGCAGAAATGTTCATGAAGAAGCTGGAGATATTATGGTCCAATTCTGGCACAATTCAAGGAAAAAGAAATAAAAATATCTGAACTCAAATTTCAGGTTGTGTTTACATGCCTGGAAGTGAGAAAAAACAACTGGAAAGAATACAGGTAGTGATCTGCACTCACTGACCATAAGAGATGTTCACTGAGATTCTCTGTTGTCATTTAATACCCTCCACCCATGCCTCTGAAATTAAATCACTTCTAGAATTCAAAATACATAGCCTCTTTCTTTTTCTTTTTGGGGGCTAGACTAGATGACCTTTGGAGGTGCCTTCCAGCCCTAAACATTCTATGATTCTATGATTCTTTTAAGATGGGGATACTGAATACTTGTTTATGTAATTTGAAAAAACAAAATACAGACCACTGGCATACCTTACACATGGATTTTATCAAACAATCCATGCTGAGGAAGAAAACAGAGAAGAAAAAAGAAGTTAAGATTTGCATTAATCTCTACAGATATTGAATTACCACGATATACTTTCCATCAAAGTTTGATAGAAAAAAACCAACAAACAACAACATACAAATTTAAATCATTAATACGAAAAAGTCAGTCTTACCTTTTATTATAACTGATACCTCTATTTAAATCAGTTTCCAGTGAACATTTTCCTTACCATTTCCACGCCATACTTCAGCCAGATGGCAGCTTCCTTCTCCAGGCTCCTTGCAGAACTCTACGACATCACGACAGGTTGTTTCTGGTGTAATTGGAACTTCTGTCAGAATCTGCTCATTGTTGCTCAGAAACACAGTTAATATCATCTGAAAGGGGAAAGAGAAAAAAATAATTAAAAAAAAAATAACAAGAATAAGATTATGGATAAGATTTATAATCCCCTTGAAATGAAAATGTATGCTTGTGGTTGGTTACCACAATCCATCAAAGCAGTTTTCAGCTTTCTGTAATGTTGCCAAAGCTTTAGTCCTTTGCGTTCCATCTTTTTTTGACAGTGCATTCAATTGACAATTTTTAAAAAAGCTTTAGTTGAAATGGTTTAGTTCTGTCTGAAAATAAGGCTGGGAGAGAAGGAACAAGTTAGATGCTTGAAATCATAGCATTTAAATGCTGCAAATAATGCATACTTTGGCAAAGTCACCTGAAGCTTCACAGGTAGGTGACCCTTTCCATGATAAATGCTTGCAATTTACCTGAAGATACAGTTATTTTGGGTTGAATTGTGAGCATTTATTTAGATGGTAGCCTCAGAGTTAAAAAAAAAAAAAGAAAAAGAAGAAAAAATGTCACATTTCCAAGGGATTGCATTGCTTGGTATACATGCTAGAGTTGAAAACCTCTGAAGTTGGTTATTTCTGTAACATCAGCCCCTCCCCAAGCTTGCAGTGTGCAGCTCCTCCCCTGAGCAGCACCTCCCCACAGCAGTGCTCCACCAGCTCTCTCCACTCCAAGTTGCAGTATCAGAAGACTACTTTTCCTTTAGTAACTGCTGCCAGCTATTCCACTTGGAAACTAGCTGCAAAATTGAAAATAGCTTTTCTTCCCCTCCTCCCTTTAACCGCATTCAAGGTGACTTGACATCATGGAAAACAGGAAAAAGAAAATGTGGGATGAAATCCATTAAGGAAAAAGTCTGGCATGAATTGCTACTACTAATCTGGGTCAACGTAAACTTGTGTTCAAATCCCTTGCTCCACCTTAAATAAACGTGCACAAGTGCACCTGTCCAGAAACACTCCTGTCCCTCTTCATGCTGCAGAGTTAAACACTCAGAACTGTGCACACTAACTCACCTCACCCCCTTGGGGTGTGCTACCATATGATAGTGAGTAACACGTTCTTTCTTACATTCCCCTCATTTAAGAGCCTCCACTTTACACAAGATTCTCAAAGGATTTGTTCTGTAGGCCCTCATCTAATGTACTGCCAACTCTGGAAGCACACAGTTAACTGCTGAAGAGCTTGCAAGAAGGTAAAGATTAAAAAAACCACAACATTCTAGCAAGAAATCAAGTCCTAATATAATTCTGCTAACATGATTTAATTTTTCCTGAGTGAGATTGGTTGAGATAAATACAGATTTTATTCAAGGACAAGTAGTCCTATGTTACACTAAATCCTCTGACAGATACCTGACCCTAAAACTCCTGCTTAAAAATAAATGGATACTTTTGACCACTGTCTGCACCATAATTCCCCATCTGTAGTCACATTACTGTGCTGTGAACTCACGGGGATACAACACAGAGGGTGGGATGTTTGAGAGACAAAAGATAGCATAATAATAGATATCCCTGGAGAATGAGACCAAACTGGTAAGTCATTTTCCCTCCAAAGAAAGTTCTTTCACATCTTCCCAGTAAACAAAGTGTGGCATCACATATTGAACCACAAAGATTAAAACTAATTATTTAAAAGCTCTTCCTTAAATGAGCACTCTCCAATTAAACAGTTGTGCTTTAAAACGTTGGTAATATTTTTATTTGTGGGAGATACAGATGTGGCAAACTGCACTAATCCCAGCCAGGTAGTGAGCAGAAGCAGCCTACCTGCTTCAGAAGCAGATGCAGGACAAATTCCAAGCAAGCCCAAGGTTCAGGCTCTGTCCCTCAGACAGGAGTCCTCCAGGCTATTTTAGTCCCTGTTTTCACTCTCCCTCAGCCTGACAAGTTTGTACGCTACAATCTGAAGTTTTCAAGCAACTGTATCTCCACAGAAGCAGTCACCCAGGGCTGTAAATATAGTGTAATATGCTATAGTTTCAACAGCAGCAGCACTAAAGGAAGCTCTAGTAAAGCTGCAATACAAGCTAAGAGGATGCTAGAGGATGCTAGAGGATGCTAGAGGATGCTAGAGGATGCTAGAGGATGCTAGAGGATGCTAGAGGATGCTAGAGGAT
>JAOEGS010002076.1:0-11943 GCA_025447755.1 Corythornis vintsioides | reverse complement strand
GCAGCAACACACAGCAACAAAACTGCACGTGACCACCTACTGTAGAACAGCTCACTGTGTTATTTTATCTCCACAGAAAACCGTGACATAGTCTCAGTATTCAGTGGCTGTGGAACCTTTTCTAGAAAAAATATCTGATGTAGAACCTAATAGTGGAATTTGACCTCATAGTTAAGAGGAGTCATATGAACATAAAACAACAGGCTGAGAAGAAACCTGAAGATGTCATCTAACACAGTTTCTTGGCCTTGGGCAGGATCAGCTGTACCTACATTATTTTGCAAAGATGCCTGTGTAACCTGTTTTGAAAAGCCTTTCATGATGGAAATTCCACTACTTCCCTGGATCATTCACCCAGAAACCCAGGATTCCTACTGCAAGGAGAAATTTCTTGAAGTCTAGTCAAAACGTTCCTTGTCCCTATTTAAACCCACTAGTTATTCTCCTATCCACAAAGGTGATTGAAAACACTTTTTTTTCCCCTCTCCAGTTAAACATAAGGATAAGTAAATTAGGTAAGTTAAATTAAACAATACCAGTTTGATGAAGTTATTAATGCCAGTTTCCTAAATGGTTTCCCCATATCACTTGATAGTAATTTCAAAATAAGACCTATGCTTCCCAAACTTTATCAGAATAACAAGAGGCCATGGCTTTACTGGTCACGATCCAATGCATCCTGCTTCTCCATCACTTGCCTGAATGGCCTGTTACCTTGTAATGAAAGGATAAGCAGAATGGCTTAGCATCCTGGGGTTTTACATGGTTTCCAAGTTTCAGTTTTTTTGAGCCTGGAAGGGGCTGCCCAGGGAGGTTGTGGAGTCTCCTGCTCTGGAGACATTCCAGCCCCGACTGGATCTGTTCCTGGGTGACTTGGTCTAGGTGACCCTGCTCTGGCAGGGGGGTTGGACTGGATGATTTAGGTCCCTTCCAACCCCTACCATTCTGTGATTCTTGCTGTAAAAGGTAGCACTAGCACAGAAAACTTGCTTTATGTGTTCATGAGTATCCGTTTGCATCTGCAGACAGGTTAAAAACAAAGGAAAGCTCCAGAGGTGAGTCAGTTCTCAAGGAATGCAGACCACTATGTAAACTCACAGTCCCCTTTGCCAGAGCAGTACCTCAAGCCCATCCCTTTGTACTCTCTGCTCAGAATGTATCACTACTGTCTTCCCAAAAACTGGGTGTCCCTCTCAGTATCATCTGCTAGACAGCTCAGGGAGAGGTATCTCAGTAATGAGGAGGCAAGGTGCTGAGCTAACTGTTGTCGTACTACTCCTTGAGCTAACTAGGTTAAGAAAGGATTTATTTTTAACAGGTTGTCTGAGTAATATCAAAGGAACTGAAACTGTGCTATGAAGCAACTGTCCTGAAACATACACGACTCACTAAACTCAATATATTGCCATACTAAATAGATTTTCATGCTAGTGTCATAGCTGTCCCTGTTTGTGGTGGGGATGGAATAAGAATCAGAGGTACTTCATGGCAAAATACAATGAAGTACATAAAAAACAGAAAGAAGCCTTGACAGAGCCTGGACATCTGCTGCTGAGGCATACAAGTGAAGCATACACATTAAAGAGACAGTACACCCACTGCAGGAAGTCAGCTTTATGAAAAAATCATTTTATTCAAAAATCAGAACACAGGAGAACTGATAAATCCTTTGATTTATCATTTTTTAATGGATTCCTAAACAAGAACAACTGTATGAAAACTATATTGTAAAATGAGATCATAACCACTGTAGCATTTCTTTGATCATCTCTCAGTGCAATCATTCAGAACTGTTAATAGTCTGACACAATGTCACACAACAGGATCAACCCAACATTCATGGGGAAGTCGCCTCAGGGCTTCCAAATGATGTCTTTTTTTTCCCACAATGAATACTGAGCAACAAATATTACACCTTCCTCCCCCTCAACCCACACAGGGATGTTACCTGTCTGTTACTCTCTCTACTGCTCCCGCTACCAAGCCAATGGTTTCATTCCAGCTTTCATAAAGTCGCATTTGTTTTTACTCTTTAATCTCCTCACAAACTCTAGTATTCACAGTTCTTCACAGTTCAGGACTTTTCCATGCTGGAGAAGCTCTATCAAATCTCACAAGCAGTGTTCAAAATTACTCTGCATCTCACTTCTCATCTTACCTCCTTCTAGGAGCTGCTCAGAATCAGTACTTTCCCCCAAATCTCTGCTCAACAAATGCTTGTCAAATAACTGTACATGTTCCTTAGCGTGCTGCCTCCCCTTTCCACATCCCAGTACTGATTCTGCTCTTCCAGCCATACCCTGTGGTATTTCAAGGACACAATCATCCCTGTAGCTTCTCAAGGAGGCAGAAAAGAGGGGTAAATCTCTAAGATCTTGACCATTATCACATCTCTTCCTACAGCTGGATAATGTCACTTACAAGATGTCCATAAGCATTGTCCACACAGGTGCCCCAGTTTTCCCTTTCTCACCCCATCTCTGGCACAGAGCTGAAACACTGACAATGTTCTATCACCTCTTGCCAATCCCTGACCACCACCCATGTGGCTGTAACACAGCACAGAGCCAGGTCTGTCCAATGCCTCCCTGCATTTCATACTGACCACAAAACACAAGCACCTATCAGTGCAAGCTGCAGGACAAGCGTCTCTGACACCAGCCATGTCCTCACTCTCGTGTCTCACACCTATCTGTGGTTTGCTTACAGTAATCAATAGGGGGTTTTCTCTCACCTGGTCCAGCTAAAGCTTCAGAGACTGGAAACCTGCCTATCAGTTTCCCAACTTTTCACTGGTGTAACCTATTTCCATCATGATACCTGTCACAGCAAAAAAAAAAAAAAATCCTTCATGCCTGTGGTTTTAACCATATTGCCTTCCAGTACCAGTGATAAGCACAATGGATTAGTCTGCACTTCCACATCGTGACCTTCGCTCCATCGCAAGAAATTATTCTATCAAGACCTAGAAAACTGGTGCTTGAGAAGAAATAAACTGCACATCCACACCTCCACTACCTTGTACTCGAGTTAATTTACTAGCTCCAATAGCTGACACAATAGATATTGTAAATACAGTAACAGTCCACACAAGTGCATACCTCCTGATACCCTACTCACAGAAAATGTGATTATTTACTCTAAGAGAAAGCAATCAGACAAGCACTATTTCAGGACATACTGAAACACTGGATTTTACACCAAGTCCAAGATTATTTTCTTTTAGTAATAGTCATATATTCAACTAGAAAAAGAAAAACAGTGATTTCTGGGGATGAAGATGAGAAATTACTCAGCTGGCTTTTTACTTTATATATGTTTTTTACTAAACTCCACAACAGAGCAGATGATCATTACTCTTCCAGCAGATAACCTATTTTATGTCCACAACAACAAAGCAAGTTAGAAAAATCACATCTATAAAAGATTAGAAGCAAGATCATTCAAGCAAGTGAACAAAAGGTTAAGAAAAAAACATATCCCAAGAAAATGAAAGCCATGAATTTTAGCCTTTGTGCTAGCTCTCATTATCCAAATCTAGATAAAGGAATGTCTATGTGAGATTAAAGGTATAGAGGACAATAGATCTTATTGTGCTAATAATTTCTGCTAATTTAAGAATCATCAAGAATATGACTGTGAATTAAGAATATACTGGATATTTAATATGGCTATATTCACACACTGCTTTTTCTGTTACTATGTTTCCCCTTTAGTATTTTTTTCTTTAAAGCTAACCTAGAAATTTCATTGTGTAAGAAATGTCAAAACTCAAAAAATCTCCTTTTCCTGCAAAAGGGTGATCAGGTATTTCAAATATATGAAATGTTTGTTATTAAAAGGCTGACACACAATGAACATAAGATACAAAGTAAGTTTCTGACAGAAATGTCAACTTCATCCCTTTTGTTTCATGGGAAATGGAAGGCATTATCCTCTGCCCCTAATAAAAAGTTCCAAAATATCCATCCATCATCTTGTGCTTTTCCATTTCAGACCACTGAGCAGCACCTACAACTCCAAAAAGAACCACCAGCAAAGATAAGGCTTCTTCAAGGTCAATCTCTCTCACAGTGAGCCCTCAACACCTCACAGGAAGTTTTAATAACTGTCACCCTTGATTTTGCTGACTTGGGAGTCCCAGGAGCTGGCTGCTACCACAGAGTTTGAACTAAAATGCTCAAAACCACATCCTACTGAAATGTCAGAGCCACATCGACCAAATATGAGCTCTGATGAAGGCTGAGATTTTCAGTTACTAGAAAAAATACAGAATGAGATGCAAGCAAAATGTGGGAAGGTAAAAAGTCACCCCTTTGGTGAGACGCACAGAGACAAGCAGCTCTGCCTGTAGAGCGGTCAGAGAAAAGAAGTCAGATATTATCCATTTCTTCATGCAAGTTTGCTTGCCTGGAATTCATGCCCTCACAGAAATCTTGCATCAGCTACAGCTGTAGACATTCTAGTTGCGTATCTCAGGCACTTAAGCAGAATTTTACCTTTATTTGCAGTAAGAACACTGTCTTGTTTTAAAATGATAGACTGAATTAAGTGAGGCTTTAAGCAATTACATGTTAAAAGATCAGACTATGAAATTATAACCACAAAACTGTTTAAAGACATCTCAAGATACATTCTTGACTCAGTTCGTGAGTACTTCTGCTGTTAAGATTTCAGAACAAACAAATCCCAAATAAATCTGATTAATACGTGCAAACACCAGAAAACAGTAACAAGATTAAACCATTTTGCTTCCCTATATTAAAAATAAACATTTAAAGGTCATCTAATAAAGAAGCCATTCATCAGCACCCTGTGCTCCAGCAGTTCTTTACCTTCAGAATGAAGTTGTTCTTTTTAAAAACAGATCTGTTGAAGATTTTATTCCAATAATTGCAAGTCTTATTGCAAAAATCAGCACCAAGCCATACAGCAAATCTATTAGGAATTACGGTGTAGGAAATGGGGTAAAAAAGAACCTGCATTGATTTTCCATCTTTCTGAACACCTCCTCACAACCTCCTTACACCCAAACTACACAACCCCCCCAGTTCTGGACAAAATGTAAAGCCCAGAGATGCCTTTGACTCTGCTTGAAACAAACAAAACACCAACTAAAACAAACAAACAAAAACACTCAAAAAAACCACCAGCCCAAACAAAAAAAGAACCATACAACCACACACAAACCCAAAACAAACAACTATGCACCACACAAAACTCCTACAACCCCAAACACTACAGAACAGGATACCCACCCAAAGACTCCGAATCAAATGATAGGTAAGAAAGGCCAAAAATGGACTGTTACACTTTACTGGGTGATGGATATGTGGATAAGTCCTATTTGGGTTTTTTTGCCTGTTGGGATTAGCTATACCGTGGCTTATTTAAAAGACTTTCATTCTGACAACACAAGACAGAACTGAAGAACAGGGTAGGTATGAGGTTTTGGGTTAATTTTCCCAAAAGGCAACTTCATTTTCAAAATCCACATGTACAAAAATGTCCCACAGAATCCGTATCACAGAACAGAGTGTTCTCAAATTATTAAAAATCCTTTGGCGAAGAACTGAGGAAAGGGAGGTGCTGATGTTTCTACAGCCCTGTGTCCGACCTTGTCAACAGCTACAGCAAAGTCATCCAAAATCCACTGAATCCAGAAAAGCCTGACCTACCCACTGCATTGAAAATAATCTCATCAAAACAGTAAAAAAACCTCACAAACCTAGAAACAGACACGTGTGTCTTTTTATTTACAACTCTTCAACAAAATGAAACCCTCACAAAAACCCTCCCAAAAATCAAACCCGCCAAGCCAAGCCACCCGACAGTGTTCACTAGAGGCATCGTGCTTTTTGCCTGTGATAAAGATGATCTGCAGCAGCGACACCACCTCCTTTACAGCCAACAACTCTCCTGAACTGTACAGACCCCCCCACCTTATGCGAGCTGCAGCTGGGATCCGCCCGTGCTCGCCCCGTCCCAACAGGGCAGAGCAGCAGGGCTGACAGCGCTTTCTCCGGGAGGGCAGCGACAGTCCAGGGCTGCTCCAGAGGACACCAACCATGCACCCGAGGTGTCGTGCTACCTGCCTTGGCAAAACTGTCAGAATGAAAAGTGAATACATCCTTTGGGATCCAACAGGCAGTCTGCAGAGATTTCCTTCCATCACGGTGGAAACTGCACATAGTAGGAAATACCTCTTCAATGCGTTTTTTTAGTCGTTAAATGGCAGGTTTAAAAATTACAAGCTGGTCTATTTTACTTTCAGCTCTCTGCTTTGCCTGAAATCAAAACAATAGTAATAAAAACCACAAACAACTTCTGGAAGTCAATATTAAACATGTCAGACAATTCATATACAGAAGAAATCCATATGCTGCAATAATCTCTGATCTTCCAGTAAAGACCCCACAAACTCAAGCTCTAGCCCATGCTAGGGATACACTGTTTTTACAAAAATAAATTCCACAATGCTTAACTTTACAGCAAATAAACAAAAAACAATGTAATCCCACCTTCTTCTTTATAACTCTGTCCTTTGTCCAGTGTTTAGAGTTAAGTCCAGTCTTTTCTGGTAGCCAAGATTTCTCTTTTGATGTCTTTATAATATTCTGAAGAACCATCCTTAAAATATTCTTCATGTGGATAATTGTAAACAGCAGTGAATATAAAATAATTGTGTAGAGCTACAACCTAAGAACAGTTTCTGTGCAACAACTACAGTGAAAAACTACTTAAATGGAGTATTTTTGGTCTACGGGCACATGAATTCAAGCAGCAGTGACGAGCAGTGATAAGATGTTCTAAAGAAACAAGACAGGCCACAGTTGTGACAGGAACAAGATAGGCTAGATCAAGTTTCACCTAATTAGGCAAGGTTGCAGTAGGGGAGTTCTGCTATCCTCTCATTGTGCAACAGTAATCTTTGTTTGCTATTATAATAATGACAAACAGTAAGTATTCATCTTCAATCAATTTACATATAAGGCTTTGTCTCATTAGAGACAGAAGTGATTTTCCTGTTGAAGAGGGAAATGAAATGAGCATAAATTCCAAGAGCAAATAATCCTAACAACTCTCAAAAGACATTTCTGTGACACATTTTTCTTAAATCCAGAAAATGTTTTAACATCACCAACCAGCTTAAAACCAAAAACCACCAACAACAAATCGACTAAGTATTTATGCATAAGAATACTAGACTTCAAGCACTGCTCCATCTTGGCAAAGGCTGTCTTGCTGGATGTAACTCAAGCAGCAGAGAATACAAAACAGTAAACTATGTTTCTGAATGCCTCTTCGTGTCAGGGGACAGCAAAGGTTTATCACCATTCTTGTCAACACCACACAGCATCCAGAGTGGGGAACAGAGAAAGCACCAGCACCGTGTTCAGATCTTACTCTGCAGGAGCAAAGCATATTCCCCAGACCAACAGAAAACACAGAAAATGGAGAGAGTGAAAAGTGGCCCAAGGGGGGTAAATAAACCCCCAAACAATCAAACAAAACTTCCAACCCACAGTATGAAAGACCAACAGAACCTGAACAACCCATCCCTCTTAAAAGAGAACTACAAGGTACATTTTCTGTGTGGCACCTTACACACTAACTATAGGGAGGGAAGTAAGGGGTTCTCAGCTTCATTTGTGAACCACAGAACAGTTACATTACCCTTCCATACACGAAGCAGTGGCTAAGAAAAGCAAGTACACTACCTTATTTAGCCTGCTCCAACATTCAAAACAGTACTGTCCCCCTGAATGCATTTTGCCAGCAACAAAAACATTCTGATCCCATGCGGTGTTCCTTCCTCCTCAGCAAACATGTATCATGGTCAGAGCTTTACTGAGATTCCAATTGGTAGAATATTTTCAGACTTAGAAAAAAAAAAGAAAAATTAACCTGTGAGCAACTGAGAACATTTAAAATAAATTATAAACTGGAGGGTATTTCATAAAAGGGAAGGGTTGTTTTGCTTTAGGAAGGATGGCAATATCTAAGCTGGTTGTTCTCCAAAACCAGATTGTATCTTTATCTGCCAGAAAAACAAACTGTATCACATGGATAAATATTTGAGAGGAAAAGCTGGGGTCATTAAAACACGTATCGTGCCACTCTTCCAAGTATGGCTACTGGCTGACATCATTCAAACAACCCCCAAAACTTAACAAAAGCCTTACTTGCAATGGGAAAGCATAAGGTGGACATGCACACCACAGTGGGATGCTCCAGACCTAAACTCTGCCACCCCTACTGGGTAATTTGGTTCTTTCAAAAGAAGAATATGAATTAAAATAAACACGTGTCCCAAACTTCCCTTTTATCCTGCCACATCCCTTCTGAAATCACTGACAACGTCTGTGTGCAGTTGGTTAAATCAGATAAACAATAAACCCAACACAATCACAGTGTAGCCCCTTTACTGTCTCTCACGTTGTAGGTCCATCAGTGTGTTGTCTTCATACTGAGTATCTATCTGATCCAGTGCAGTTATTTGGCTGATTACAATTGTAAATGTAGGTAAATGTAAATCTAGGATATATGTAACGAGATAAGAATACCACAGCTTCTGGTGGCTTAATATGTTATCAGCCTCAAAATCCTAAATTTAAGAAACAAGGGGATTTTCCTCCCAAAAATGAAAAGAGCTTTTGAATGTTCTAAATGAAGGACAATTTGATTTAAATGTGTCAAATACAGACATTCCTCACAAAAATTGTGCTTAGCATACTTTTTTCCAGGGGCTTGGGTATGGAGCTGGGGTCTCTGGAAGGCGTTCTACCAACTGCTCTCCACGTGATGTTAGAAGCTCAGCAGCACACCAGCCTGTTCCAGAATGGCTGCAGGAACCAATACCTAACCCCACACAGATGTGAGGCAACATCACCCAGCTGAAGGCATCCCAAGGAAACCCTGGGACTTAACGGAACAAGGATGACTGAATAACTTGGTACCCACTTCAGGGGGGGAAAGGAAGACAAAAGGTTTATAAAGAAATCCAGACACAAGCAGAACACTCTCATCCCTGAGCACTGCATGAAAAGAAGCTTTTAAGGACCCCCTGCTTGAAAAATGTTTCTCATTTGTGAGATAGTAAGAAAAATCTGAACAAAAGCTTCTGAAAAGATACAGGCAAGTACATGCACACTCCAGATCAGCTTACTTGTAATTCTGTACCAAGCATTCTCAGTTCTTCAGAACTTAGGGAGTGAACTGAGCAGCATTTGGTACCTTCAGTTGACTGAAGGAAGGGAGCAGCAGTAAATGGGGGTAATCCAGTAATGTGCTGAAGGCTCAAATCACAAAGATTTGTTAGGTTGGATGCTATAAAACATAAAAACACTGCATTACAAACAGTGTATAGTTAGTCCTCTGATTTAGTGGTTTTTTTCAGACTATTATTTTGTGCCATCAATAAAAAATACACTAGTAATCTAAATGTTGGTAAATGTGAAAGTGAATTAAAATAAAAAGGTCTTTATATTTAGCTAAAAATGAGCAAAAGCATAGTATTTGATACATAAATTAAAGTATTCCAATGTAAGTATTTGAGTTGGACTCCAAAATCATACTGGCGTAAACAGAGAAGATCAGAATTCATCTCTTAAACTGATTTAAACCCTCTTCACCACTTTACCTCCTATCAAAACAATAAAAACAAACATCCTGTAAAATAAATTTAAAATTGTGGAGAGGGTGGGGAGGAGGGCATTGCAAGATAGAGACTTTAAACTGTTTTTTTCAATGGAAAGCTTGGATGTTTACTGCATATTCCCATATCCAAGAAGATCTTACTAACGTGGTGATAAAGGACAACAACATGGTAAAAACTCTCCACTTTGAGATTACATACCAAGAAGCTATTCAGGAAAAACCCTGATAAGATTTCCAAGTGACATAGGCTAGAAAAGACACCACTCCACACGGTAACTTTTAAAATAATTGCTGTGACCAGGACATGATTTGGAAGAGCAAAGGAGGTCAAGCATTGCAGATCTTTTTTCCACGATGAGTGGCAGGTGATTCCCACGTGCAGCTGCAACTTTCCCGAAGATATCTGCCCTGGGACAAGAAGGCAGCAGGTCAGGCAGTGAAGCCTCAGGCCCACTGAGCTGCCTGCAGAGATGAGCTGCAGCATTTACTGCTTAACACACTGCTTCAAGAATTCAGTCATCTCCCAAAGGGTACATACAGTACAACTGTTTGGATCCTGAACAGTAATTAACCCCTTGGTTATCCTGCAGAATCATCCAGCATTTCCATTCCAAGAACTTGCTGTTTTTAAACACACAGCAGGGAAAGCTGCCACTTCTCTGTCAAAGAATATGAACAGCAACTTGAGCACTACGAAACTCGCTGGACTATTTGTAAGTATATATTTGCCAAAGCTAAGTATCTCATATACCCATGTGCTGCAGCAAAAAATGGTAGGACAGGATTGGTAAGAAATGGCTGTGGGTTCACAGATTCTGGTACTTTCACAGGTGGCCAAACAGTAAGTTCTATAAACTGTCCGTGGGTAACTTACAGTTTCAACAAGGAATCACCAGCTGAAATAGTCAAACTTCAGTATTAGAGGTACTAGTTTTCTATCCTGCCCACATCATCACATGGAAAATGCTCTATCACATTCTTCTCTCTAGAAAATGTTAACAGCCTGACAACCATTTTACAGGGAAAAAGGAGGTACAACAAAAAAAAAAAATAGAGCTAAACTATGTTGAAAGTATCACCTTCATAACTGGAGTAAGAATGCCAACAGGTGCAGCACTGTCCTGAATCATAAACTAAACAAACTGCATTAGGAAACAGGATTAGAAAAGGATTTCCTCATGCAAACATGCATTCAAAGTATGTCTCCTCAATTTAAACTGTACCTGTTATTATAAACTAAGATTTAACCCACCTTCTTTGGGTACTTAAAGAAAAAAAAATATATCTATGCAGGTAAGCCTGTAGTTAATAGCTATGGTAAAATCTGCTATTTCTTTCCTTTTAAGCATAAGAGAACAACACAGGAAATACTTTTCTCCTCATATTGATAACCCAGGCCCATCTTTTACTTTTTTCCTCTTATGCTGTAATTGTCAACAATTCTCAAGCATTCACCTCAGTAGGTCTGAACAGAAAAAACATTCTGCTTTTTAGGGAATTGAGGATTTCCTGTCTCCAAGTGTCAAAAGCTGGCTCCCAGGACAGTACAACACACAAGTAATCCAGATGCTAGTCAGTGCACTGTGCTTATGCACATGGGGTCAACCCATGAGATTTGGAACTGAAGACCTTGGGCACTTAACTATTTTCTTGTTTTGATTTAAGAAATCAGGGAAGTTACTCTTCTTTGCCACGTGGTACATCGATTACATACCAAAATCCTCTATATCTATGTCACTAGATTCATTTATTACCATGCAGTTGTTTCAGGCTGAAAAAATCCAGCAATCTAAACTGATAAAGCTGGTAACATCCCTCCTGCAATCTCTGCCTTTCCACCATTTCCCCTGCCAGTGCCAGTGCACAGAGTGAGTCTGGGCGCTCAGCTGGCAGAAAAGTATCCTGGCAAAGAAAAATGAAAAGGCAATCAGCTTCCTGCTGCGTTCACACACTAAGAGAAGCTCAGCAAAGAACCAGATACATGCTGGAGCCAGCACAAGTGAGGGGGCAGCAGGGAGGCAGGACTACAGCAGTCCCTGCAGTTACATCAGTTTCGTCCACACAAAACAGAAGCCTCAGTTTCCCCTATTGTCAGTTTATAAACAATAGTCATCTGAAAGCTGAAATCCTTCTGTTAAAGTAGACATAAAGATACATAGGTTAAATACAGTGTCTGCAACATATGCAAGTTTACTTTAGATTGCTTCGAGAGGCAATGGGTGCAAACTGGAGCACAAGAGGTTTAGGGTAAACACAAGAAAGAATTTTTTCTCAGTGAGGGTG
>JAOEGS010002075.1:0-28993 GCA_025447755.1 Corythornis vintsioides | reverse complement strand
CCCAGCTCTCCAGTCTGTCCAGGTGTCTCTGGATGGCAGCACAGCCTGCTGCTGTGTCAGCCACTCCTCCCAGTTTGTATAGTAATAACCCAAACCAGAACTGATTTATTAATGAATGCTGTGTGGCTTTTATCTGTGTCAAAAGATGGGCAGCGTCCTAGAAACAAACAAACAAAAAAAGATAAGGGCCAAAGCATCTGTGTTTTACTTGTCTAAGTGCAGCTGGCCTATCCTGTTGTAAAATGTGATCTGTTACGTGGGCTGCAACAGCTGAAAAGATATATCCAGGGACAGGGTGATTTAAATGTGAGAGATTGTGTGTGGGTGAGTGATGCTTGGTGTAGATAGATGATGTATGCAAATGTGGGGAAATTATTCAAGCTGCAACCCTAACTGCTTCCATTTGGGTTCAAACTGGTCTTTGCCCAGAGGCCTTTGACAAAAAATTGCACCACTAAAAGACATGCATCCATGACTTTTTCTATGGAAAACCATTAGGTCCCTAGATCATTCAGCTGTTTCTTTGTTGCTTTGCTTCTTGGCTCTAAATCCTTGCCCATCTTTTCAGCTGGACACAAACAACCTTCATAGGTGACTACCTTGAACATGCATGGTAGAAATTTTCCTTCATAGATTTCTGAGTCCAGTTATATCTGGTAGCTAGTAATTAATTCTTTAAAGAGAAAAAAATAAATAAAAGAAAGCTCAATTAACACGGACTAAAGGCAGAGTACCCAAGCATCAAATTGTGTCTCAAGCAAGCATCTTCTCTATGTAAGTTTTAGAAAAAGTAAATATAAAAGGTGGTACTACCCAACAGAAGCTGGGTATTCACTTTTGGAAAGAGTGAATGGCCAAGTTCTGCAGTCTTAACTTCTGTGTAGATCTGGGGGAAGCCAGATACTGAGATTGTCGTGTGTGTGCTTGACAAGGAGCTGTGTAGGAGGACCCTCTGGATGCCCTCCACGTCCACTTGCATCAATCCCTGGCTGTCTGGGAAGCTGTGGCCACCTTCTTTTGTGCTGTCCCCTGCAGCAGGCCAAGCCTGGCTGTCTGTCTCACTGATGTCTGATCTGATGTCTGTCTTACGCTGTCTTCACCAGCCACAGCCCTTCTGCCCAGGTCCCCTCTTCCTCTCTGATTTCTTGATGCTGTGAGTTCCAAATCTGTTGCCTGGATGACTTGCCTGCTGGTCTGATCATGTCCTCGGGTTGTAAATAGTCCCAATACACAGCCTGTGAAGTGAGCAGGGCTGGTCCTCACATTCAGTTCAGGCGTGTGAGTGCAGAAAGCTTGTGTGCAGTTTGTGGAGTACCTTGGGGTCAGAGGGGCGGTGGGAGATGCTTAAATACAAACTTGTTTGAATCCTATTGCCTGTGGACTGTATCGTTCCCTTCCAGATAAGTAGGAAGAATGTCATGGTGGCTTTTTAATTGAAACATAAATGCTCAGACATGAAAAAGTGTGTGGGAAGGGGGACTAATTTGAATTGGACTGTGACTACTTGGGTCCTGTGTTGGAGTCATGTGTTAATTTTTAGTAGACAGGAGGGGCTCTTTCAGATCTTGTCACTCAAAGCCCTTCTTGTCTTGATCAGGAGTAATTAGGCAAAGCAGATAATTATTTTCATCTGGTAAGAACAGACTGTCACAGTTTAGGGTCAGGACAGCTTGCTAGACCTATAACAGCTGCTCTCTGTTAACCCCCCTCCGTCCCCAAAGGAGAAGAGGGAATAAGGGAGAGAGACTCGGTGATTACAAAAGAAAGCTAGAACAACTGTAATGAAAATAATAATAATAAAATGGAATATATACAAATGTATACAAAACCAGTATGGAGACCAGTCCCCCCTGATGGCAGTTACATCATTATCACCACTGGTGCTGTGGAGCAGGCACTTGCAGAGTCCCAGGCTGGGCCCAGCAGCAGATGGGAACTGTGTTCAGGTACTTCATTCAGGACACACATATCAGGATTGAAGGCAGAACAGAGTCCTCCTTAGGTGCCAGATATTGCAGAAGTGAAGAAGCAGCCAGAAGAGGACCCAAGTTGAGCTGAGCAGGGAAAAGAAGGATTAGATCCTCCTCATCCTTCAGCTTTATACCAAACATGATGTGTATGGGCTGGAATCCCTTGCTGGTCAGTTTGGGGTCACCTGTCCTGGCTGCTCCTCCCCTCAGGTGCTGCTTTTACTTTCTGCACCCTCAGTGTGGCAGTGGCCTTGGGCTGCACCCCAACCTTGGTACTGACTCTAACCATGGGATGTTGTCTCTGCCAGCAGCAGCCACTGCCTGTACCAGCTACTGGCTGCATACAGGGCAGGGGATGAGAACTGAGCTGAAAAGTCAAATCACTGAACAGAATTGTTCTGTTATCACTCAAGCCAGGGCACAGACATAACCAGATGATGTGCTTGCAGTACTCTTGCAGTCTTCAAAAGTACTCCTGAAACAAAGCTCCTAGTAGGTGCAAAGCAGCAGTGCTGGAGCTCTCTTGCTAAACCTTGCCTCTAAACACAGTGCAACACAGGAGTTTTTCAGGTCCTTAGGCATGGGGTTGTGTCCTGTTCAGATTCATACAGTGTGTAATTGCATGCCATCATGCTTCTTGAATCTGAAAAAGAAATGAATGCCTATTGTCAAAGACCTTGGATTAGCAAGGTAAAACATTATTGCTGAACATGCAAGATTATAGGATTAGGATTTGTTTTCTTTCTAATTAAGATGTTATAGTCTGGAAAGGACAAAAATATTTCACATTGTTCACATCTCCTTTCTCCTGTCTTTGTGTTACAGTTTTGGTTTTGTTTGTTTGGTTTTTTTTTTCCTGAGGATGCTGAAAAGGTTTCTCTAGAGCCATCTGTATTTTATGTTCCCTGGATGAAAGCAAAAACCTAATTAACTTTTATCTCACCTGGTTTGCTCAGTCCCACACTGCTTAAATAATCACTCCTAAAAATTGGCCCTTGATTAAGAGTGTGGTTTTCTGGGAGGTTGTTTTTTTGGTACTGAAACTGAACTTAGATTGAACTTGGTGGAGAGTTTAGCTCTTCTTAGCAAGGCTGGCGAGCTCCCCTCCCCCAGACGCCTGGGTGCCTGTGTGCCCTCTGATCGGGGCTTTGTGGTATATTTATCATGCATGATGTAATAGCAGCTATTCCCTCAGTTGCCATTCCTGGATGATAATTTACACTTCCAGCTAAACCAGAAAAACCTCCACCCTTTCCCAGAACTCAGACTAGTCCCAGTTTTCACCCAGCATCCCAGAGCTCCAGCCTTCCCCTGGGGGCTGTCAGCCTTGCTAGCCTTCCTAGTGTGGGTCAAAGGGTTAAACCCCATGGATCTTGTGCCCCGTTCAGCCAGCAGAAATACTGGGGTGAGTTTCACAGACAGCCCTCTAGGAATTTCAGAGGTGAGGATGTGCAGGAGAGGTTTCCTTAGCTCTGGATTGAGGGAGCCTGAGATAGCTGAGGAAGTTAATTAGTAAAAATCAAATTGATCTTGAGGAAGGAAGGAAGCAGAAGGGTGGGAATTGTAGACCACTTCCCTAGCAGCCTTTGGAACAAACTGCATCCTCCTGGTGCCAACACAGAGACAGGGTCTGATGTAGTTAGTTCTCTTTGAGAAATGCATTGGAGTGTTTCCTTCCTCCGGCCCTAGAGCTTGCCTGGGGTGTGGGCTCTGTATGTGTGACTCTGACTCTGGTGAGAAGGAAATGACTAAACTTTCTGTCAAACCACAGGAACAAAGAACATCTTTGATTTACCAAATAGTCATGGTAAAGGAGCCTGGGAATAGAGTAAATCAATGAGAGACTGGTCCAGGGAGGGGGAGTGGGACTCTTCTGTCCTTCAGGACAGTGCTGGTGGCAGAAGACAGACCTGGCAGGCCTGGAAGGAGCTTTATCCTGAAAAGCTGCGGGGACTTTCCTGCAGTGCAGAAGACAATGAGGAAATTGGGGCAGAACTATTGCCTGCCTCTGAAGAGAGGGGTAGAGCAGCTGTGGCAGTGGGGTGGATGTCACAGGGACAGCCCTGTGCAGTGGGGCATGGGGTCAAAATCCTCCAGCCACTGTGCTCCACTCCTGCTACCCTGCTGCCTGGGGGTCCTGGCAGCCCAGGCAGTGGGAATCCCAGAGATCCTGTCAATTTGTGAGCCTTGTCTTGCTCAGCTGGAGTTGGGTGTTTAGAATGAAGGGGAGAAGCTCTGTCTAATTATAGGTTTTCCATTTCAGTCCTTGGTATTACTTTAAGCAGGCTTAAAATAACTGGTTAACTAACTTTTTTCCCCTAGCTTTGTGGTTTCATACATGATATTCTGCAGTACCCTATATAGAAACCTCAACTATTTTTTTTTCCCCACCTAAATTGTTTTGTGTTTTTCCATTGGACAGATGTTTGGGTTTGGGTTTTTTTTGTGTTCTACAGGGCTCACTACATAGTTACTTTGTACTTCAATAGCCTGAAGCCCCAGTCCTGTGACAGTGTCTGCTTATGCAGACTTATGTGTCACTGTCATTTGTATTCTGTGTATTATTTTCCTTGGTGTTTTTGATAATTTAAGTCTAAAAATATTGCTCCAAGGAGCAATCAGAACCCAATCATTTTTGTGCCCTGAAACCATCTAGTATAGCTTTTTAGTATCTAGACCTGAAAATGGATTTTTTAAAAATCTTTTTGTGTGTGCTCATTTCCCAGTCATGCAGGAGCTGAATTCTCTGTGCTAGCTCACACCTGCTGGATATTTGCAATTGGTCTTTGTTGCCCCAAGTCAACGTCTAGTTTGTCTGTGACTCTTTAGCCCTATGTTGACATTTTTTTGAGCTGATTCTTTTTCTGATCATACTGCTTGTTGTCCTAAACTTCTGTCATTTTGGCATTCTTGCTCTTGGCATGATTTTTGTTTGGAGAGAAGCATCCTAGGTTGCTGGTGCAGTGTTCTAGGTGGCGGTACCTGGAATGTTCCTGATTGTTTCAGTTGTTCTACCAGCCATATTTCACTGAGCACTCCCATGTGTTTCTGATTCTTAAGTCTCTTCTAATGGGAGCTTATATAATTGCCTAGGTTTAGAAGGTTTTTTTGTTACTTGTTTGGAGTTTTATTCCTTTGCCTCCCCTTGTGCATTTCATTCTCAAAGTTTACCCAGAAACCTCCTGGAATAATTTTGTCAAGCTTCCCACAACCAAGAAGCTCTTATTTTGACCACAGTCTGTAGATGAGAGTATCTGCAACTAAAACTTTCTGTCAAACCACAGCAACAGAACATCTTTGATTTACCAAAATAGTAATAGTAAAGAGGCTCAGGAATAGCCATGGGCAACAGTCTGCAGGATTGGCTGCTCTGACTTCCCCTGTCTTCACACTCTGATCTCTAGATATTCAGCGCTATGGGGTGCTTGGTTAGGACTTTTTGGAGGTTACAATAGTGAGAAGGAAGCCCTGCAAAGCATCATTCCCTCATTTCACTTCATGTTATGTTATTAGTTAGGGAGGTGGAGAGCAGGCACAGGCCAAGGGTGTAAAGCTGAAATACTGAGAGACAGTGTTGCTGGCAATTATTTGGAATAAACAAGCTCATTGCCCCTTCTTACATTAGTTGTCATACTTTAATCTCTTGATATTGGCTTTTTTTTTTAATGCTATCATATGCATCATCCACTGTGCTTCTTGTATCCTGTGTCAAGTGATGATAAACTTGAATAAGATAGCACTGTTAAGTCACTTCAGACTTCATAGTGACTAGTTAAATTCCTTATTTCTCTCTTTTCAGTATCAGAAGTTTAAATGGATCAGTAGTACTTGCTTAAGAGTGACAGTGGAGATCAGGATTAAATCTGCTCTTCTGGGTGAGTAATCTAACTCACTGCATTACTGATGTCTGCTCCCTATGTATCTGCTGGGTTTTATTGTTTGATACCTTTCACAACAGCTCCTTCAGTATTTTATTTCAAATGTCATTAAAATGATGCTGTATGCCATTTCCAGCAGGAGTTGTAGAAGGATGTCATGCTGCTTCTGCTTGTACAGACAACTGTTTATTTGGTGTCTTTTAAAGAACAGCCATCACTTAATGCAGTCTGAGTTGCTGTTCAGATTCAGGGAGGCTTTCCACATTTTAAAGACAGTGGATTTGAGGTT
Organism: Corythornis vintsioides; assembly: GCA_025447755.1. Classification (NCBI taxonomy): domain Eukaryota; kingdom Metazoa; phylum Chordata; class Aves; order Coraciiformes; family Alcedinidae; genus Corythornis; species Corythornis vintsioides. The sequence continues at coordinate 22,856 of JAOEGS010002075.1, read as the reverse complement.
AACATATGGACTGTAGTAGAGTAACAAGGCATATTTTGATTATCCAAGTAATAAAACTGAAATGGCTGTTGGAGCTCTTATGTGGTATATGCTGGACTTGAGCAGTACCAGTGCTCCAGTATGAGGCCCTGAACTGCTGTGCAATTCCAGAGCTGCACTCTCTGTGTGCAGTCCATCTGACTCAGCAGGTCTATGGCAAAATACAGAGGAGCTGCCAAGAACTTTCAGGTTGCTGGGGCAGATTCATGTGAAAACACATTTAGCAAAATAGACTAACTGTTGCATTAGACCTCGGAAGTGGCCTGCTCACTTGACTTCAAGGAGTGGCATTTTGCATTTGGTCTAGACTGATTTGATCCAAGTAGCCTAGTGCATGTCAGAGCTTGAAGTCTTGTTTTGGGAATGATTATTCCTCATCTACATTGTTTTGTTTATTACAGTATGATCTAACATGATTTAACATCCTCAATTCAAATTGGAGAGCTGGGTGGAATCGCTGCCTCTGTGCTTCATCCCCCATCTGGGATGTGCTTACCCTGTAACACCACTGCTGAGGGCCTACCCTGTAACACCACTGCTGAGGGCCTACCCTGTAACACCACTGCTGAGGGCCCAGCTTCTTCCTGGGTCTCTCCTGACTTAAGCTGTTGCTCTTCCATGCGCTGTACACCTGCTTACTGAGACCAGTGTCTCCTGGTATGCTGCATCCTTTGTTTGCCGCCCCCCAGCTGCTCTGGACTCTGAACTACTCATCTTTGCCTTACCCCTGGGTGAGGAGTGCAGTGTTTGTACCATCTCTCCCTGAGGTGGAGAATTGAGGGCACCTCCCTTCCCCTGATGCTCCTACACAGGGCACAGCTGGTCACTTACTGGTTCACCTGTACACACCCCATGAAAGTCCACCCGTGTCAGCTGCTGTCCCACAGGTCTACTGGGCTTCTCAGCTGCTATCTTAGTGCTTCAGAAGGCTCTCCCCACTCCAGCTGGGACTGGTTGCCTTTTTGTTTATGCTCTCTTGTGGTGCCTAGGATGAATCCTTTTCCTCTTCCCCTGCATAGCCTGATGTTCCCTACACCACTGTAGGACGGCTGATCTGGTCAGCAGTGTCTGCTCTTCTGCACAGTACTTAGCAGCCTGTGCAGAAGAAAAGAAACCAGGGGATTCTTGCCTTGTGCCCACAGATTTGCTAGCAGTCACTGGGCTTTGGAAAGGGCAGCAGTCTCCTCTGCTGACTGGGACCCTGCTGTGCTGCTACCAAGGGCCTGGGGCTCTCTTGCTTTGGTCATTGCTGATTCCTAGTGCTATCCCACTTCCCTAGCCTTACTGCAGGTCCACAGTATGCAAGGACTGGTGTCTCATCTGAAATGTCATTTCCCTTGTTTTACTCCATTTCCCGCACCTTAGCTTTTGGAGCCCATCTTCTTGGATCTCTGTCCCTTCCCACACTGTGGGAATCCTCTTTGTGGGATTCACAGGCTGCCTAAAGTTTCACACTGGACCTGGAAAGAAGTGGTTGTTGCTCCTCATTTGTCAGGAACTTTGAACTCCAGTGCCAAATACTTTTATTCCATAGTTCTTTAATCAGAGGTCTGCTGGCCCTAGGAGCAGTTATCACCTGTTGCCTCTCATCCTGATCACATTTCTCCAGTTTTATTGCTGCTTATCAGAGTTGCTGGGATTACACTCCATCTGGCCCTGCACACTCCAGCTGGATTTGAGTAGGTCATGTTGGTTGGCAGCCCCATTCTGTTGGGAGACTCAATCTGCTGGCACCACCATGCAAATGTCTTGCCTTTGCTGGAAGTCTCTACCTCTCAGCTCTCCAAATGCTGTGCTGGTTTCCCCATCCCAGGAACAGCAGAAACAGCTTCTTGTCTCCTTATCATGTCTCAAGCCCCACATTGGGCGCCAAACTCCTGCCTGGCTGCTGGAACAGGGGGTCTGGTGTGCTGCATGCCAGGGCAGGTGTGGGGCTAGCATGGGGCATGGCACAGCTCAGGCTGCCTTGGCTTCATGGCATGCAGGGTTTTGTGTTGACATGTTGCCCAAGTCTGCTGCACAGCACAGTGTCCAGTGCATAGTGAAATTCCTCATTTGAGGGAAACATGGTGCCTTCCCCTTGCCAAGACCTCCCCTGCCATAACCCAGTATGCTGTCGGAGCAGTATTAGGGCATTAAATGACACAGGGATACTAATCCAAAGTCAGTTCTGATCTGGTTTGCTGCTGGGTTTGTTAAGAGGTAAAAACACCTCCTATTTATTGAAGTAAATGTTTCTCTTGTGTGAATGACACCTCTTTTCCCACATAGGCCTGTCAGCCAAGCAATGACTTTGGGACTGGAGGGGTGGGGAAGAGGAGTGCTCCCCTGGCAGGTGGATGGATTTTCTTGGGTTTTTTTCCTCCTTTTCTTCTGAGAGGCAGTGTTGCTGCTCACAGCAAGCACTGTTATGATGCTTTTGGTCTTTGCATTCTACATGACATGGTTTGGGTAACGTTACTGTAACTTAAGGTTGTGCTCATCCACAGTGCAGAGGGTGGCTCTCTAATATGCATAATCTGCAGAGAGAGAGGGTCATGCTTCTCTGGACATAGTCAGCATACTGCCCTGTTTATCTAGTATGTCACTGCTCTGTTGCATGCTGCATTTCCCTGCCTCCCTCCCAGTCGCTTTGTCTTTCCCTGTCGTGACAGTTGCTTTATATTCAGAAAATTTATATTCATCCCACACAAAGCTTTCAAAGCTAATTTCATTTCTTCCCTTCTCTGAGAAATTCTTTCTGTTCTTTTCAAGACTGAGAATGTACATTTTCCCTATTTATTTAAACAAGCTTATTTTGTCTGTGGAATCCTGGTCAAATTATGTTTCTTCACTTGCGCTTGTAATCTTTTGAGGTTTAGATATTGGAATAATCTTTGTGAGCTGGAAGAAGATTGTCCAATCTGTTTTAACATGTCCCACTTTCTGAGTATTGCATCTCATTAGGAGTGCAGTTGCCTGTTTGCCTGGCTTTTTTTCTTCCTCTCTTATAGCTTGGGGGAGAAAATAAATCATTTCATCATCTAGTAATAATGCTTGGCACTTTGCATCTTCAAAGAACTATACAGCTATGAATGGAATAATTTCTATAGCAATTTTGTGTGATAGTTTCTTGATATAATTTGTCCCATTTTGCAGAGGGGGGGAAAATGTGCAAGAAGTCAGATGACCTTAGGCCATGAAAGAAGGAACAAAATTAACTTCAGTTCCCAGCAACCTGACTTGCACTAGAGCAGCACCGCATACTGTTCTTGTTTAAACTAAAGAAGACAGGGGAAAAAAAAAGGACAGCTTGACTCTAGTCAACAGCAAAAGGGATGGGAGAGCTGTGTGTCGATCTCCTCTGACCTTGGTAACTAGTTAAATGTGTTTGTTGGTTGTGGGTTTTTGGTGTTTGCTCTTAAATATGTTGTCTAACTTGCTGATGTTGTTGTTGCTTCTCAGAGTGTGGTTGGAGATATGTGAGCAATTGTCTGGAGTTTATAAAGGCAAAGCAGCAATATAAATTGAGAGTTCTTGGGGAGGGTAAGGTGTTTCTTACTGCTGTCTGGGTGATCTCTCTGCACCTTCCTTCCATATTGAACAAGAATCAGGGGAAACTATCTCTGTACTATTTGGAAATATTTTTTTTTCCCATCTTGTTTTCCATCTGAGACTGAGATGGGAGAAGTGAGCCATCCTAAATGAGAACTGTGTTAACACATGGTATATATAGAAACCAGTCCTCCTTGGCTCATCCACCACATGCCACACTAAGAATTTTTAATTTTTTTTTTCCCCCTCCTGGGCTGTAGTGGAAGTTGTTGGCTCAAACTGGTGTCTAGAATTGCTTCATTTGCAGAATTAATTTTATACAACTGCATTAGGGTATAGGACTTGATAGACAGCTGCTTAATTAGCCCCCATGTGTGTTGCATGCCATATAGAAAAGGTGAATGCTGTAAGTAGTGAACTTTTTCCTTCTATAGGAATGTTAGTGATAAAATTATGGCAAAATGTGGGCCCTCTCCAGAAGGAAGCAGGAGACCTGGTTACCTAGAATATGGAGAAGGCTGAGGTACTTAACTTTTCTGGCTCAGTCTTCACCAGCAAGTGCTCCAGCCACACCACCTGTGTCCCAGGAAGCAAAGGCAGAGGCTGGCAGAATGAAGAGCTGCCCACTGTAGGAGAAGATCAGGTTTGAGACCATCTAAGCAACGTGAAAGTGCACAAGGACCTGACAAAACACATCCTTCTGTGCTGAGGGCTCCAGAGCTGGACACAGGGCTCCAGGGGAGCTCTGCCCAGAGCAGAGTAGAGGGGCAGAATCCTCTCTCTCCATCTGCTGGCCATGCTGCTCCTGATGCAGCCCAGGATGGTTTGGCCTTCTGGGCTGCCAGCACACACTGGCTACTTCTGGCCAGCTTCTTCTCTCTCAGCACCCCCATTCTTGTCCCTTTTCTTACAGTTTTACTTGGTGTAGTATGTCCAAAGTAACATGACTCAGGGACTCAGGTGGGTTTGGTATTATCATGACAGGTGGTGATCTTGATTACAAAATTAAGCAGTATGTGTTGACAATTCAGGGAAGCCACCTCAGCTATTGCTCTGGGAGGAAGGTGTGTTACACTGTGGGGTGCATGGGATGCCAGCAGGTATAAGCCTTCTCATGGGACCAGCTAGGGCATCCCCAGGCAGGGAGGTGATGGTCCAGTTGTGCAGATGTCTTTTGCCCATTGAAGCCTGGATGGTTTCTGTTTTGTTTTGGTTTTTTGCCTGGGGCATCCAACTGCTGTTAGCAAGTGCTGGGAACTTTTAAGGTCTTGAAGCCAGCTGTTGCCCTCTTTTCAGCTCTACTTAAGTTGTTTAGTTCTCTGTTTCTCTTGTTTTTGAAAGGCTGAGTTGATGCTGACTGGGTTTGACAAGTGGTAACTGGGAAGCCTGGCTGTGTTCTTGTTTGTGATGAAAACAAGAAGCTGGTACTCTGAGGTGAGCATGGCAGCAGCTTGCAGGTTGAGATGTCTGGAAAATATCAAGGAACAGGCAATGTGTGAAATGCAAGGGCTGGTCAGAGCACTGGGATCAGTCCAGAAGCCTGCTGGGAGCAGAAACTGGGAATGGAACAATACTGCATAAAACTGAGGTTTGTCTCGGCTTATTTGCAACACTCGCTCGCAGTGTTCGCTTATCTTGAAACCAGAGATGCACCTGAAACTGTCCTTTCTGGATTTGGAAGCTTTTCATGATAAAGCTGTCTGTCTGGAAGTGTTTTCAAGAACAAGTCACACTTGAAATCATGGTATTAAAATAATTTTCTTTGAAATGAAGGGAGGGTCATGTGCACTACATCAGAAATTCCTCTTAGATGCTTATTAATCTGGTATATAAATGTCATGGCTTACATCCACAGGGTGTTTATATTGAATTTTTAGCTGTATCAGTATCTCTTACTCTTTAGAATAAATGCCATATAATCTGGTTATGAGCAATATTCTTAATTTAGATACCAAAAATAGGACATAGGCAAATCTGAGTTACTGTAGAAAAAGGTAATAGCCTTGCCTCATGAGGAGGGAGATGAAATTCAATTGACTCGTGTAGTATTTACTGGTAAGGCCAGAGAATTCAGTCTCTTTTATTAGGATAGCACAATGGTTGCCATATTTTCTCTTAGCTTTGTTTATTTTTTCTGAAGGCCTGATTTCTACTCTGGGGTACCTGTACTGAGGTGTATAATGAGGAGGTAGGCTGGGAAACACCCTTTCTTCTTTTCCCTCTGAGCAGATCAGTGCATGCCAATTCCAGGTACAGAAAGCAGTAGGAACTTGTGCTTGTCCTTCCCCTGGTTTGAGGGAGATGACCTCAGAGATCCACAGTGAGTGGCTCTGATAAGGACAAGATATGCATTTTGGGAGCAGAATCATCCTTGCTGTGGCAGGTGGGCATCATCCAAGAGCTCGAATGTTTGAAACATCTTCCTCACTTAACCAAGCAAATGGTCCTACTCCTGGAGAAGGTTTCCTGTCTTGTGTCCTTAGCAGCTGTTTATTTTACATAATGACAATGAAGCTAATAATCATAGAATCATGGAATCATTTGGGTTGGAAAAGACCTGTAGGATCATCGAATCCAACTGCAGACTGAAGAATGCCAAGCCACCACTAAACCATATCCCAAAGTGCTACATCTACATGTCTTTTAAATACATCCAGGGATGGTGACTCCACCACTTCCCTGGGAAGCCTGTTCCAGTGCCTGACAACCCTTTTGGTGAAGAAATTTTTCCTACTGTCAAATCTAAAACCTCCCCTGGTGCAGCATCAGGTGGTTTCCTTGTCCTATTGGTTGTTACATGGGAGAAGAAACCAACAGTCACCTCGCTGCAGTCTCCTTTCAGGTAGCTGTAGAGAGCAAGAAGGTCTCCCCTGAGCTTCCTTTTCTCCAGGATAAACACCTCCAGGTCCCTCAGCCGATCCTTGCAAGACTGGTGCTCTACACCCTTCTCCAGCTTTGTTTTCTTTCTTTGGGCACACTCTAGTACTTCAGTGTCCTTGTCATACTGAGGGGCCCAAAACTGAACAGAGTGTTCAAGGTGTGGCCTCACTAGTGCCGAGTACAGGGGGATCACATACCTAGTCCTGCTGGTTACACTATTTCTCATACAGACCAGGATGGTGATGGCCATCTTGGCAACCAGGGCATGCTGCTGGCTCTTGTTCACCCAGCTGTTGACCAGCACCCCCAGGTTCTTTTCCACCAGGCAGCTTTCCAGCCACTCTTCCCCAGGCTTGTAGCACTGCCTGGGGTTGTTGTGACCCGAGTGCAGGACCCAGCCCTTGGCCTTGTTAAACCTCATCCTATTGGCCTCAGCCCATCGAGCCAGCCTGGCCAGACTCCTCACAGAACCTTGCCACCTTCAAGCAGATCAAGACTCCTGCCCAGCTTGGTGTCATCTGCAGACTCCCTGAGTGTGCCTTGATGTCCTGATCCAGGTCACTGCTAAGGACATTAACCAGACCAGGCCCCTGTACTGAGCCCTGGGGAGCAGCACTTGTGACTGGCCATCAACTGAATTTAACTCCATTCATCACAGCTTTCTGGGTGAGGCCACCTAGATAATTTTTTACCTAATGAAGAGTACACCCATTCAACCATGAGCAGCCGGTTTCTCCAGGAGAATGCTGTGGCAAATGTTCTCAAAAGCTTTACTGAAGTCCAGGTAAACAACATCCACAGCATTTCCCTCATCCAGTAGGCAGGTCATCATGTCACAGGAGGAGATCAGGTTAGTCGAGTAGGACCTGCATTTTATAAACCCATGCTGACCAGAGGTGTATTCTGAGGTCTTGTTTTGGCCATTTGGCCAAGCAGTCAGCCAGTGTTGAACATGTTCCCAGTAGCATTGCCTTCAGTGGTGTTAGGAGCGTGTTCCTTGCCAAATGTGGACTAAAGAAACTTGCTGATCTCAGCCTGGGTGGGTCTCGCTTGAAAAGATCCTGTACCAACAGAGAGACAAGCTCTGTTTCAGACTGTGGTTCAGCTAGGTTGTCAATCCAATTTAAGGGGACCAGATTATCAGCGCTGTGAAGTGCTGAGCTAGTGTAAAGCTGCCTTGCTGATAAGGAGCTGTTCAGAGCATTTGGAAGGTTCAGCTGTGCTGTGGGACTGGGCAACCAGTCACGGCTGCACTCAGAAGGCTCAGTGCCAGGGGGGTTTGGGCTGGTTTGCCTGCCTGGCTTGGTGCCGAGAGGCCCAGACATCGTGTTCCCCGGGTGTTGTTCTGCCCGAGGTCCACCAGGCGATGGCAGTGGTAAAGCAGCTGTGCTGGTTCTGCTAGCTGGGCATTCAACACCCATCTGTCTCCACGTGCAGAAGAAAAATAGGGTTGTGCATCCCATCAGGTGCTTCAGCATTGCTGGAAAACCAAAACCAAGCTGAGTGTGGCTCTGGTGGCTTTTGTTATCTGTTCCCAGTGAGAGATGACAGTTCAGTAGGTTGAGGTTGTCACTCGCTGCAGTCTGTGATTGATAGCTTGCAAGTACTCACAGGAACCTCGCTGTAGGTTTGGTGCTTTTCTTTCTGAGACCTTGGTATGGATTTCTGTTACTGTGGCCTTTCCCCCGCCTTCTTCTGGTCCTCCTCAGTACAGCAGTCTGCTATTGTTCATTGCTTCCCTTGCAGCTTTGGATGCTGTTGGAAATGAGCACCTTTGTGTCCTGTGGCTAGCCTTGTCTTCACTTGCATGTTCCTGCTCCTTTATAACTCGTCTTTTAATTTCATTTTGGGACCTTCTCTGCAGCTGTGCTCATGTTTCCAAGACCTCTGCCAGCTCTGCTGTCGTGCTCTGGGCAGAGAAGCTGGAGGATTGATGTGCACAGTTCAGCATGAACGTGGTATTGTGTGCTCTGGATGGTTCCTACAAGTACTAATCTGGATCACCTGTCTGGTGCCAGGTGGTTTCTTGGTGCCTGGGTGTGATATTAAGGTGTGCTTTCATGTGCAGTGGGATGTTGTCAGCCAGTGATAATCCCCTGTCACTAAAGGTAGGGGCAGCACGGCTTTGAGCAACTGAAGTTGGGAGGATAGGAAAAAGAAGCCCAACAACATTGCTACATTAGAAGAAGCTATTAGTGCAGTCAGTTATGATGGCAAGAGACCATGTATGTACATAGCTAATGTACTATGCCTGTCTCCTTTAATGCTTCTACTATCTGATTAGTTGTCAACATCTCTTAATTTCTGCTCCTACAAACAATGTAGACAGTTCTAATGTTTGCATTATTGTGTGTCTTGTATATAATTTACAGTGTATTATGACAGCTGTGATGAATGCTGTGACCTACACCATGGAGCACAGAGATTGCACTCTGAGTTGCTATCTACTGTATCTACTTATCTAGAACACTTTTGGAGCCTTGCTGGTGTTACAACAGGAGAGGAAACATGTGTTGTCATGTTGCTCTCATTAGCAATTTGCATATGTCTCTTGGAGCACAGCACAAGGTCGCTGGCCTGCAGCCACACCAGCTTCTTGAGATCTTGTCAGATCTTGCAAGCAAAGGAGCAGCAGGCTAGGTCACAGTCCTTGGACTAGAAGCCTTCAAGGCCCAGGCTGCTGTTGCAGAGGTATTGGAGATGTCCATGGTGGTGGTACCATGTGTGTTTCAACATGGATGCATGTTGGGTGTTTTTCTCTTTTTTTTTGTTGTTGTTGTTACTTGATATTCTCTTCAGAAGAGCACTGTAAATTATTTTCTGTGTTGGTGGGAAATAGCACTTGATTCTCCTCTCCCCCATACTGTGCCCTGTTCTACATGATTTGAAAGTGAATTGCTAGCATTGATTGCTATAGTGATTGCTATAACATTGATTAATTAGGAGGTTGTTTATAGCATTGCTTAACTAAGAAGTAGTGATTGCTCAGTTGCATGTTGAATATCCATCTGCATTGTGTGGCCTTAGTAGCGGTGTGGGGCTCTGCTTGAGATTTGTGGGTGCTATTTCCATGGGGAGCATAGTACAAAGCTCCATGAGCAAAAAGTTCCCACTGCCAAGAGTTTTTCACAGGTAGATGAATATGTGCAGTACTCAGGTAGGCCAACCTGTTAAAAGAGATATAAGTAATAAGAGTTCCAGCTCAGGTGGGACTTTCTACCTAAGGTGAGCAACTTTTAACCTAAGCCCTAAAGGGTGACTGGTTTAACTAAGCTGTTTCTTTTGACTTAATGCCCAATTTATTTAACTTTTGTCTGTCTTCAGTCAGTTTAGCTCTTTTGAGTTTGGCAGGCAGAATCAGGTAAATAATGTATTTTCACAACATAGACCTATCAAAGTTGTCAGACTGCTGTGTAGGTACTCAAAACTGCTGTACTCAAGCTGGAGGTTTCCTGCCTTGGACCACACTGCTGTAATTCAAGGAGAGCTTTGGGCCAGGCTGCCACAGTGTGAGATGACATGTGAGTACAGAGCAGGTGGTTTTGGCAACCAGGAGCACTGCCTAGTACAGCCCCAGGAGTGCCTGTGGTGTAGGAACTCCCTGACTATGTGCAAATCTCTCCTCTAGCTGGAAGGAAGATTGCAACTGTCTGGACATGGATTCTCAGTATTGGTTTCAGACCTGAGTCCTCTGTCTCAGGATCTCCTCAAGTTCCTAGGGCAGCTCTGGTAGCCAGAGCACTACCCTCAGGGCACAAGTCCCCTTGATGGTTACTGCAGGATCAATGCTAAATGTCTCTTCCTGAGGCCACCAGGCACATGTTCAGACCAGCTTGACTTCACTCAGCAGGCTGCCTTTGGAGCACATGGTGTCCTGCTTACTCAGACATCTCCTCCCAGCTGGCTACACACTCCAGTGCTAAACTGCTTCCCTCCATTGGTCACCTCTTTGATATTGAACTTGCCCTTCTATTGCTGGGTCCCCTGTTTCAAGTGCCTGGACATCCCCTGGCTCTTCTTCCTCCCAGTTCAGTAGTTAGGCAGTTAGGCAGTGTAGGCAGCACAAGCAGTCTAGTCCTGCCTGACTGTAAGCCTCAAGGTTATATAGAAAAATCAGTCTTTGCAAAGAAACCCAGTGAACATTGGGTCATCTTTTCCCAGTGAGACCACTCTGCTGCAGCTAGAACCTCCTGAGACATGGGCACAGGGTTTGGTCCAGGGTCTGTCCTTGGCTGTGCTGAGTTGGAAGAGAGTGAACAGAATCATAGAACCATTAAGGTTCAAAATGACCTCTAAGGTCATCAAGTGTAACCGTCGGCCCAACATTATCGTGACCACTAAAGCATGTCCCCAAGTTTGCAAGTCTTTTGAAACCCTCCAGGTTTGCTGGCTCCATCTCCTCCCTGGGCAGCCTGTCCCAGTGCCTTTCCACTCTTTCATTATAGAAATTTTTCCTTATGTCCAATCCAAACCTCCCCTGGTGCAACTTAAGCCCATTTCCATGCTCTCCAGCACAGAGCTGGTATTGCAGTGTAGCAACAACTAGTTAAGGTTTCTTCTCATTCAAGGAAGATGTTTCCATAAACCATAAGTAACATTAAAGTAGGTTTGCAGAAGCTGTGAAATGGGCACAAGAATGTCAGAAGTGTGACTGTACATCAGCACTTGTTTCATTGATAACTGAGACTTGGCTTAGAAAAATGGGATGACATTTAAGTCACTGTCTTGATTCTGTTATTTTTCCAGGTCTTTTTTTAGACAAAATAATGGGACATGGAGAATTAAGCCACTGTTTTTTGGCAGGTTTTTAGTTAGCTGACAGTACTGATTCAGGTCTTGCAGTCTGTAAAATACAGCACATCACACTACTACATCTTGGATAGCATTCCACTTTCCTTTTAAAGAGTATTTAACCACAGTAATGGGTGGGTGGGTGTGTGTGTGACACTGAAAGCAGAGCACAGCAATGGCAGTTTAGTATTCTTGACATTTCTCTGAAAGCTGCTTAAGATTATCTCCTTAAAATGGCAGATTTCACCTGCAAGTCAAGTCGAGGAGCAGGAAGGGATATTACATTAAAATACCATGAGAGATCTGAATGTATTTATGATCCTCAAGACATTTGCAGGAAACAAAGTTTTCATAAAGGGCAAAGAACAAACCCCAAAAGCCAACTGCTTGACTCTGATGCCTCCACTGCCAGAGAACTGCTTGTTACCACACAGATGCCTGTTCCTGCTCTTTTTTATTTGGTTGGTTGGTTTTTGCCTTTCTTTTTTTTTCTAAATGTACTTGTGAATTGTTTTATAGTAGTGTTGGATGTTGAAGAAGAATTTAGGTAAACTGGAGTGATGGTTGCTCTTATACATTGTTAAATGTATGGCCAGGTGGACTTTCTTATAAAAACCAAACAAACCAAGAATTGATGGCAAATGGGAAGACCTTGGCTTTCAGAAGCACCTTACACGTAGACAATGCTTTTGGAATGTTTTTTCCTAGAATTGAGGGTTCTTCTGGGTGTTCTCTTTTTCTGTCATCTCACAACATCAAGAAATTTGACTTCTGCCAAAGATTCTTTAGCCTGAAAAGTGGAGTTAGAAATGTTGGGAGATCAAAAGATAATCTTCTGGGTATGGTCTGTAAGAACAGGAGTGGTTGTGTAGAGCATGAGATCGTTCCCTGCTTTGGCACTTCAAAGAAACTTGCATTTAAGGCAACAAGTTAAATATTATTCATCTATATTTCCACTTGGCTTGTATTGCAGTACATCTTACGCTCAGAAAATGAGAAGGAAACCCTTCTTTTAAATTCCTTACCTTCAGTCACTTTTTCAAGTAAGTCACGATCCATCCAAGGGAATTGATTGTCAATGAAATTCAGTATAATGGCAATATATTTTTTGAGACTTTTAAGAACAGTAATCTTGCACTTCATTGTGTGCAAGTGCTCCTTGTGTTTATGTGGCTTTCCACAAGCTTCGTTAGGGCTTCCTATTGGACCTGTAGCCTATTTGTACAGTGTATTTATCTTCAATGATCAATAAGGCTTTTTTCTTGGGTAAAGCAATTCAAACCTGCAGTGAAATTCCAGGAGTGCACAGGTAATGCAAATTTGAGTGCAGAGTTGCAGTGGCTGGTCTTAAAAGTCTGTCCTAGAGAAGTCCTTGTGTTGTAGCATTTAAGCAGTTAGAGCTTTCTTGTAGTCTTGCTTTATGGACTTTGCTAGAAATCTGCTAATAAGTGTTGTTTCAGCAACATATTATTTCCAGGGTACTTCAGTACTCACAGAACTCTGGTGTACCAGCAGTGAGCACACTCATGGTGGTTGACACATAGTTCATTTGCACAAGTAACAGAGTTTATCAACAAAAAGTAAAATACCCTGGTAGTAACACCTTACCAGCTGTCCTGGTTCAAGTGAGAACAGAACAATTCAGTGATTCTGCTTTTCAGCTCAGATTTTCTCAGCCCCTGCTCTGTCTGCAGCCAGCAGCTGTTGGCACAGGCAGTGGCTGCTACTGACAGTGACAACCCCCCATGCTCAAAATTACTACCAAGGTTGGGGTGCAGCACAAGGCCACTGCTGGGGCTTGTGTGCCACGTTGGAGGTACAGAAAGCAAAAGGTGCCACCTGCAGGAGGAGCAGCCAGGATAGGTGACCCCAAACTGACCAGCAAGAGAGTCAATCCCATATATATCATATTTAATATAAAGCTGAGGGGTCAGGAGGGTCAAACCCCTGCTCAGGTCAGCTCGAGCCCTCTTCCAGCTTTTCCTCACTTCTTCAAAGCCCAGCATCCTAGGGGAACTCTGTCTGTTCAGCCTTTAGCCCCAGTCTCTGTGTTCCTGATTCTGGTACCTGAATCCAGCTCCTGGACACAGCTCCTGTTTGCCTCTGGGCCCAGTCTTGGACTCTCCCAGTGCCTTCTCCACAGCATCAGTGGTGACTGATCGGATTACCATCAGGGGGTTGGCTTCCATGCTGGTTTTGTACATAATTGTATATTGCATTTTATTATAATTATTTTCACTAAAGCTGTTCTAGTTTCCTTTTCTAATCACTATCTCTCTCTTTTTCCCTTCCCTTTTGAGGTGGGGAGGGAGGTTAACAGAGAGCATCTGTTATAGGTTTAGTGGGCTGCCCTGACCCTGAACTGTGACACCAGCAACACCTTCAAGTAGCTGACTGTTTCCATAAGGGGCAGAGATCTGTGCCATGAGGAGGCTGATTCCCATAGGGATTTGGTAATGCTGCTGGAGTGGGTGGCAGTAGTGGCAGATCTTTCTGTGAGCAGTTTAACACGTTTCTGATCTGGAGCTGCCCCTGTTTCTGTCCAGTGACTGAAGAGGTAACCTGCTTAAATGCTTCTGCTGCAGGCTGTTACTGCAGAGCAGCAATAAATAATGAGCTGACCATGAGAGGAGCTGGCCTATGACAGCATCCCTGCCTGAAGATACATCATGATTTATATCCTGAAATAAACAATCTTTCTTTTCCTAAACAGGGTTGAAGATGTAGGTCTATTGTATATGTAAACATTCTTGTCAGTTAGGGTTTTACTTTTCCCTTTTTCACAGCAGGATTATTGCTCTTGGGGACTTGGCATCACCAGTGTCTTCTGCAAACTGAAACTAGACTGTCTCAGTGCTTTCTTTCTGTTCAATAGAGCAAGATCCTCCTCTAAAGGAGGATTCCATCCTAACTTTAGCCAGGGAAGCAGAATCTGCAGTGCTTTAGAGCTATAAATAAGCCCCTGAAAACAGTCCCTCCAGTGATGGCTCAGTAAACACATGGAAAAAAATAGTCAGGCTCTACAAAGAGAAATACATGGACAGTAGTTTTAAAATAAATAGTTATTTTTATAGATTCATTATTTATGAAGCAAGAATCAATCTTTTCAAACCTCCTCAGTGCTTGAGAACAAGCAAGACTTATATCCAGGTGCCTCTTGGGACCTCTGTGTATACCATGAAGGATTTGGCCCCAGATGTTCACATGGTTGCTGAGAAAGGTAGTAGTTCCTGGTGATAATGAGAAAGTGTCATGATTTGTTTGCCTGTGGTTGGTTTTAGTCCTTTTTGAAATGGTAACAGACAGTGAAAAAAACTTCTAGGACCTACTTTTTTTCACTTGGTGCTGTGAAGTCCCTGTTTGAGGCACAAAAATGTGGTCATGTTCCAGTACACCTTGCCAGCCACCCCGTTCTCCTCTCACTGGCAACATTGACAGTGTTTTGGGACACGTGTTTACTTCTCCCCCTTGTCTCTGAGTAAGACCACTGAAGATGACTACCTCACTTTTGACAGTGCAGGTGGACCTTTATTTTTCCCAAGAACAGCCTCTTCCTTCTAGTGGCCTTCATGGACTGGTCACTTCCCTTGGTCCCTCTTAATGTCAGCAAGGCTGTTTGTATCCTACAGTTAAACCTGTGCTGCTGGGACCAGGATCTTCAGCTGCAGGTGGCACTGGGACTGAACTCCTTCTATTTGACCTTTGATGCATGAAGTTTCTTGATTAACTGGTACGGTGAAAATCTGCATCCAGTTAATATGTACGTTTCTACAAGACTGAGTTTTACCCCCCCACCCAAAGATTAGGAAAGTGTGAAACACTGTCTGCTTCTTTTAGCATCACGTCTAACTTGATTTGCATGTAAGTAGGAAAACTTTGAAGTGTTCAAATACAAAGAGAAAGTACTTCAAAGAAATGCAATATTAAAAGTGTATCTGATCTGAATACTTAATTTGATGATTAAGTGTTCAGAAGAACATTTTCATGAAATACTGAGGGTCATTAATTAGTCCAAAACATTGAGTGTTGCCAGTTGACACGTATTGAACTGTTCTGTACTGGTTTGGATTTCCCACCGTGGCAGGCGAGTGTCCTTCCCTCAGCTGTCTGGGTTGCCAGTGTCCATGGCACAGTAAGAAGTTAACACAGTCCCTGACAGAGAAACCAGTGTGATGCTGCTACAATGCGAGACCTGTTCAGTGCTGGTACCCCACATCCAGAAGAGATCCCTTAGCATGGCCATATAAAACCTGCAGTGTGCTAAGCTCCAAAACTTCTGATCTGCATTGGTTGCTCTGCTGGAGTAGGGCCATGGTGGTCCTTGGGAGGCAGTGAAGCGCTGGATTACACATTTATAATAAATACCTTGAACTTTGGGAGAGCTCAGATCTTGGATCTGAAGTTTTTTTTACAGTTGGGCATTCACTTGTGTAAAAACACACCCAGCTGTGCTGGTTGTTGTTCTTCCTTTTGGCAAACAAGAGTTCTGGCATCAAAGTTTTTAGTAGCAGGAATTCTACTAGCAGTTCCCAGACCTTGAGGGTGGGTGTGCAGGACGAGCTAATTTGATGTGTGTAAATCATGGGCTAGGCAGAGCTTTAAATCCTAGATGCATTGTTCCATCCCTGCTCTTTTCTGTTGCACTGGAGCTTCAAAAAGTTAGGAAACTACCAAGTTAGACAAGAACTATTTTTTCCCTGTACAGCTATCAAATAACAGGGAGGTTACTTTTGGTCTTTGTATGTTACAAAAACAACTTTTTACTTAAAATAGTAGCAAAGTACTTGCTTTATTTTGTTTTGTTTTGTTTTAAGCTTTATTATTTTAATTAGATCTGTAGGTTGAGGTAGGGGAAACAGTTAAGCAGCCTAAGAGAGTTTGTTGCTGTTTTGTTTTTTTGTCTTTTATCAGAAGACTTAAAAAAAAAAAAAAAAAGTCAGGTTATCCTGCTTCCCCCATCCCTTCTATGCCTTACTATATTACATGCCAAATAAGGGGCTTCCTGTGTTCAAACTTCCAGGAGATTCTCAGATTGCATCAAACTTCCTTCAGCAATCATGTGGCTCAATAATACCTTTTCTTAGATTAACTGGCTTTCTAGTAAAGTCTGTAAACCTGACTGGTGTATCAGTTTTAGACAGGCTTAAACACATTGTGTATATTTAATATAGGAAGAGGCAATTCAACTCTTGGACAGGGTGGTATTTTTACATTCTTGTTGTTGGTGTGTGATTTAGCCACACTAAAGTTTACTTCAGACTTCTTGACTTGGATCATGGCACCACTGGCCTGGGCAGCACAGGGTGGGGTGTGTGCAAAGCCATCCTGTTGCCTGAGAAAACTTTGCAGCCCCTTGCTTCAGTTGGACTGCTCTGGGGACCCAAACTAGGTGGTTTAAAGGGTGTTCACACTCTACTACTGCAAGTGGACTGTAAACTTTCTTGCACTGCTCTTAAAACTTACCTTATTTTTTCCTTTTAGTGTATTATAGCCCTGTCTCCTAAAGGCAGCCTACTGTTAATAAGGTCAGTAATATACCTAATAAACCAGAGTTTCTTTCTGTTTCTAATGAAACAGGCGTTTTGCATTGTTCTACATCATTCAAACCGAGCTCTTTCACATTTAGTAGATTATCTGCAGCAAGTAAACTCAGTAACCTCCTTATCTCACAGAAATCTAGCTAGGTTTGTAGCAGTTGCAGTTACATCCATTGGTGCAAGTATGTCTAAGCTTCTGGCTGCTAAGATTTTTCTTCATCTCCTCTGTTGTAAAGTCAGCACTTTCTGCTCATCTGGCTAATGGAGCCATGGGTGAGGGGTGGGATATTTTCCCCTCCTACACACACACAGAGGCTTGACCACCAGATGGAGAGGCCTTTCTCGCTGGAGAAGAAACAGAAGTCAAGTCATGTTTTTCTCTGCCATCTTTTTCCCAACTTCCCTCCTCTTCCTGGCTGGCTGAACATGAGCCAGCAGTGTGCCCAGGTGGCCTGGATCAGGGACAGCATGGCCTGCAGGAGCAGGGCAGGGATTGTGCCCTTATGCTCAAGCCTTGTGAGGCCTTCTCTCAAGAGCGGGGTTGTCCTTTTCAAGTAATTGGCAGTTAAACATAGGAAAACACTGTTAAAGATCAATATATTTTATTTAGGTAGATGCCCTCTACTTTTGCTTTCTGTAGTGACAACACTGAAACTGTAGATCTAGAAACACCTAGACCTGAAAGTCCAAAATCTAAAGCTGAACTCAAATCTGCAAGTGTGTGAATTCGGTGTTTGGATCCAGCCTGTTGAAAGACAGTGGCACAAGCTATGAAATTGAATCTAAATATGAGGCTGTGCTTGGGATTCGATGATTCTTAAGGTCTACCTTCTGGACTGTTAACCAACAGTGCCTCTCTTGTCTTGTAGCCTGTGTTGCCACGATGTGTAAGTAACATGTTTCTGGGGAATGTGAGGCATTTCCTTGCTTGCATTACCAGTCTGTGGAGTGAGGAATGAATATCTCAATTGTTTCTCTTATCAGTGGACCCAAGCAAAAATCACAGATTTATTTCTTATACTCTTTGAGTAGTTGAAGGCCTTTACTAAATAGTTAACGAGTAAAACACAAATAACCCAAAGTGAAGTGTTATCTGTGGTATTTTTTTTTTATTTTTTTTTTTTTTAAGCCTCCATTTGACCTTGGTTGCTTGTGTCTTAAGAGTGAAAGTCTGTTTACACAGGTATATTCACATTAGACGTGTGTATACTTTACACAGGTATATTCACATTACCCTTCTGCTTTGCAGGTAAGGTACTGCTGCTCTGGCTGCCTCCTGCCATCCAGCAATCACAGAACTTGTACCTGCATCATGAAACAGCATAACCTGCCACCTGCTGTGTGTTTTAAATTCCTTTCAATTACAATTTAATAATAGTAATTACCAAAAAAAAATAGAGCTGCTGGGGAATAGGGTAGCAGAGAGAAGTAAACAGAATGACTTAATACTGCAGAGGAAAAGACATGGTTTGGAATTGGGTATGAATCTCTGATGTAAGCCTTGGCTCAGAGGCTTTGGGTGTTGTTATGTTTGCTCTGCACACACCACAGAGAAAGGATCTGAAGGATTCTTACTTTGTCCAGGATGAGCTTTTTACATCATGATGAGTGTGTTTCACAGATTTTAAGGGAAGTGGTAAGCTGGTTGGTAGTAAAAGTTGAGTGTTATTTGAGGCAGGATTTTCCTGGGTAGAAGACAGTTGTATCTTGGAAAGAGTTTGTGCTTTTTGCTCTTATAATTAAAAGTATTTTCTGTGGCTTAATACCTTTTATCTCATTATATTTCTTAGGTACTCTGGGATAGGCTTTTAGCCTCAGTGTGCTTCTATTAATTTTTATCAGTTAAAATAAATAATGTTTGTTGTATAATAAAGAAATAATGAACTTTGGGGAACAAAGAAAGGATCTAGAGTTGGGGAACAAAGGGACGTTTGTTGCTTTTTTTTTGTAGTCCTGCATAAAATGAGAACGGTATTCCTTTGATGTCATTAACCAGAGTTCAACAAATTCAATAATAAATTATTTAGATATATAAAAATAGACAGTTTAAGCCTTTGCCAATGTTTGGGTTGGTTTTTTTCTTATTAATAATAATAATAATAATATTTATCCTTTTTATGCAGTTGAGTGTTGGGCTCTAAAAGGATGCTGAGTCTGCAGGCTGGTGGGGCCCTGAAACTGGGCCCATTTGGGCTCCTCATACCTCTGCTCCCAAAAGGGAGGACTTGTCTATGGAAGGCCCAGCCAGAGGAGGTATCTGGTCTCACCAGGCCTCCTCGCTTCAGCCTTTGTGTATTGGGCAAGGAACATGGATGCCTGCTGGGAGGAGCTGCCAGGGAAGGGTCTCAGGACTAGGAAGGATCCAAGCAGAGGTGCCTGTCTCCATGGGGCAGCCAGAGCCTCTCCTGGGGACAGGGACAATGGCTGAAGTACATGGCTCAAAGAATATTTGGGATCTACCTAGTTGCCTGTCCCTGCCTCTTGCTAAGGAAGTTCTCTGTACTATTCCCACTAAGATACTTCAAGCATTTTCTAATTTTACTTTTAAAATTTCATCTCCTCTTGCAAAACACCAGAGTAATATATTTTCTTTTTTAGTTTCTTCCTTTTAGGCCTGGAAGGTATGAAATGGAATAGTTTATGTTACAAGAAATTTTAATGGTTCCTAGTCTAAATTAGCTTAATATATTAATTATTAACTGTTAAAATGCCACTGACTGGTGGAGCTATAGTTGAGTATCTTCAAAACATCCATTTTTCATCCATTCAAAACAGCCATTTTTATTTGTGATTGAAATCTCTTTTGCATGTTCTCCATGTTTATGTTTCTCTTCTGTCCTGCCACAAAAAGCACAAATAGAAGTGATTCTGTGTCTGAAATGGCATTTGTCTTTGTGAAACAGAGGTTTACTTTGTAAAAAATAATGAAAATTAACTGCTAAGGATGTGTTGGTTTAGTGTTGTTGAGCAAGATGAATCCAGAATATGTTTCAGATCTCTTGCACAGTCAGCTCATCCATGTAGGACTGAGAATGCAGGGACGTTAATTTTGACAGCAAGGTGAAATTTTATGTCTCTCTTTTGCTGTAGAACATGTTCTTCTTTACCACCTCCCTCCTTTGCCCCATAAGCTGACTGCAGTTTATTAGCTTTTCCTTTGTATTTTTGTGGTAGGCTGTTCCGGGGGTAACAACCTGCTTTTGAGGGTCCTTTTTTTACTTCTGCAGCCCTAATCAAGATTTTTCATTTTCCTGTGTCAAACTTTCCTGGGTTTAGGAGTGTTATGTAGGAATGAGAGAGCTGGGAAACTGAAGTCATCCATCTTATTACAACATATGATAATCTGTAGCTGATGCTTTCTTTGCAGACACCAAACATTTGTAGAGCATGTGCACAAAGAGGAAGATGAGTGGGCAAGAGACCAGCCCCTTCCCTTCCCCAGTGTGGCCTTCTGGCTTTTGGACCTGCTAGAAGGCAGCTGATTCTTCTCAACTCTGAGAACCTCTGGCTTTTAAAGCTTGGTGTGTTTTGTAGGTGGACACCCAGGATGAGACTACCTAAATATTAAATTAAAACAAAACAAAAGTGCTTGAAGATGTTGCTCCTAGATGCCCGTCTGTGTTGTTTGATCTAGGAAAGAGACAGCCTCTGGGTGGGGAAACTAATTTCCTACATAAGTAAAATATTCAAGCTTTTTTTTTTTTTTTTTTTTAAGTCTGCAATGTTAATTAAATATCTGTTTTTGAAATCCATATTTAGGCAGCTTTCCTGTTTGCATCCAGCAGACTGCAGTTCCCATTCACAAAGCCCCTTGGGTTTGGTTTTTTTGCTAGCTTTCCTTGGATTTATTTGCAGGGCAGTGTTTTGCTTTCTCTGTAAGCCGTTTGGAATACATCTTTGCGAGCACTGTAGCCAGAGGGGTTGTGTGTCATTCAAAAAATAAAAATAAAAAATCTCCACCTACTGAAAAGTGAACAGCATAGCCCTAGCAACCAGCTGGTGTGTTTGAACCAGAAGAAGGGACATTAAACAAGTGATACTGTTTTCTACCAAGGATGTGGTAGAAGTGCCAGCTTGTGATAAGATGAATTGTAGCTGATACGGAGATGGCTGCGTTTGGGTTTTCATTTATTTTATTTTTAATGATGGATTGTAAATCCAGCCTTGATGAAGCAATGCTTGTTCCTGTCAGCATGAGCAAGGTATTCAGCTGGGAGCTCTAAAAGGGGGATCTGCCTTTGTGAAAACAACCCTCCACCCCCCATCTTGCACTGATTGTGTGCCTGGGAAGGTAAGTGGTGTTATTTTCCTGGAAAACAAGAGAGAACTTAATTGAACAGATCTGTCAGACAGGGTGCTGTCAGTACTTTCCTCCCAGGTGTGTTCAGTGTCATTGTGCCACGGGTGGATTTCACTCATTTGCCTCTCTGTCTCCTGTGTGCACCTTGGTTTCTTATTCATTTGCCAGGTTATAGATCCATCTGTGTTAAAATTATGATTTATTTTTTTTTCCCCCTTTCTGCTTTTGTGGATGAAGTGAATTTAAACTGTATGACATAATCTGAAACATGAGCTATACCTTATTTTCCTGAGAAGCTCCATTGAGCTTCTCCAAGATGGGTTTTGTTCGTGTTACCTGTTTACATTATTTTCCTTGGTCACTGCCAAAAAAACCTAAAACAAAACAAAAAAAACAACCCCAGACAAACAAAAAAACCCAAACCAAACCCTGGGTTTTCCCTTAGGTTTTATTTCTATTAACTCAAAGTCATAGAAAGGAAAAAAAAAGGAACATGCTTATGGAGAAGGCTCTGCTGTGCTAGTGGTCAGCTGAGACTCCTCTTAAGTCTGTGAAGTCAGAGGCAGACTTGGTGCCCTTCATTAAGCACAGGGATTAATACCGTGGTGTTTCAGTGTTGTCCTCTCTCCTTTAATTGGCAAAGGGCTTCTGATTTATGACTTCTGTTTAACAACTGTGTTTCTTTGACTCCCCTTTCCTGCTGCGGTTTGTTACCTTTTCTTGTTTGGTTCTTTAGCCTGCTGATGTATGAGGTCCCTGCTTTCCCCCGCCCGCCTGTTCCCCACATGCTGGTGATTGTGTGCAAAGAATAAAAGCCATTCCATGTCCTTACCAGGAAAGGATGCCTCCAATATTAACTTTCTGTCACAGTGGTTTTACTTCCCAACTGCTTCAGGTGCTGCCCTGGGCTGGGAAGGGGCAGGGAGAGCTATTCCAGGCTAGCTTTCAGTGACCACCTTTAGAACCAAGTAACTGGGGAAATGAGATTTTCTCATTTCTGGCTGTTTGGTTTTGGAGGCTTTTTGTTTCTTATTTCACCCCTCCAAGTTTCTCAGCTATGGGCTTGATCAGGCTGCTCACAGGTGCTCTGTGAGAGGTGGAAGGGCTTCTGGAGATCATTGTGTTTGCATGGTCTTAATTAACTAAATTTTGTCTTAAAATTTCTCACTACTGCTGCACGTCTCCCTTTTGCAGTAGCCACGGAGAGCACTGACATGTCTCTTTCTTTGGAGGTAGGACTAGGTAATGGTGGGGTAGATGCTGGAGGTCTCTTTGATGCTGTTGGTACCTCTGTCTGTCACTGCTGCTCTTCTTTGTAGAGCTGTCTTAGGGATTTTTGACCACCATGGACAAACCCTTTGTTTATGAAAAGAAAGGAGTGCTTTTTTTTTTTTTTTTGAAACATGAAGGGTGGTTGTGCTTGGGTAAAACACAAAGATGGTGATTTTTCTGTACCTACGAGCCAAGGTTTTTATTATGCAAGTGTAAATTGGAACTTCCTTACTCCAGTTAATGTCTTTCCTAGACAGATGGTGAGAAAAAAGGGGTGTACTGTGAACAAACATGATTATGGAGTACTCTGTTCCTGAGCACATTTTTAAACCTACAGTAGTCTCTTTGTAGGCAGGCTTCTCTGTACTGTATTTAATGCTTGATTGTGAGCTGCACTGAACTCAGTGATGACTGAGGTGGGAAGGCACTGCTGGAGTTCTCCAGCCCACCCCCTGCCCAGAGCAGGGATGGATGTCCAGGACAAGCTGCACCATGCAGCTTGT
>JAOEGS010002070.1:101390-118345 GCA_025447755.1 Corythornis vintsioides | reverse complement strand
TCCTGCTGAGGCAGGGGGGTTGGACTAGATGATCTTCTAGGTCCCTTCCAACCCCTAACATTCTGTGATTCTGTGAACACTAGAAACAGAGCAGAAACTGAGACAAGCAGATACAGTATGTGCTAGAATTGGCTACCTCCATCTATAATAAGATACCTATATAGGGCCAGTGAATGTTGGTGCCACCCGTAAGGTGATACCTTATGAAGCAGTAGCACAGAAACAGTCACAAGCTCCGCTACAGCTACCTTAGCAAATGAGGACAAAGTAATATGAAGTGTGTCTCTGTGAAGATATGAAGGACTTGTGCAAGTGTCCTAAGCCCACTGACCTATGCTATTCCCATCACTGTAGCACCACACCATCTCCCCATCCCGCCACGTAGCTCACAGTCCATCCCAAGAACACAAAAGAGTTTAATGTAGAAAACAACACATCAGAAGCCATACAAGAACATGAGATAGATGGGAAAAGGATGTACATATGCCCTGTCATAAGGTATTGCTCCTACCTGAACTCGAGACAAATTTAAGCTTGTCAGGATGTCTAAGAAAGGACTGTGCTTAGCAGGGATTTAGGAATGTTGTAAACTTTGGGCACATGTTGGAATCATAGAATCATTTGGTTGGAAGAGACCTTTAAGATCAGCAAGTCCAACCGTTCACCCTGCACTGCCAGGGTCCCTAAACCATGTCCCCCAGCACCATATCCACACAGTATTTAAAAACTTCCAGGGAGGGGGACTCCACTACCTTCCTGGGTAGCCTGTTCCAATGCCTAACCACTCTTTCTGTAAAGAAAATTTTCCTGATATCTAACCTAAATTTCCCTTGGCACAAATTGAAGCCATTCCCCCTCATCCTGGAGGAAAAATGAGCTCAGATGTACTTGTAAACTTCACCACAAACAAGAAGTCCTTCAATGCTCAACAAACTACCTCACAGGCAAAGATGTCCCTCCTGAAGAATAACTTCAAATAGGGGAAAGAAAAAGTATTGAGAGTCAATTGGCCAGTGGCTGGGGTAACTGAAAATGCCTTTAATAATCCATTCCTGTTTTCTACCACACTAAAATAAGCAAGAGTGCACATCTCAAGGGAAAAAATAGACTAAAAGACTGTAGAATCATAGGATGATAGAATGTCTTGCTTGGAAGGGACTTTAAAGATAATCTAATTACAAAACCACTAAACCAGGTTGTTCAAAGCCACCTGAACACTTCCAGGGAGGTAGCATTGACAACCTTTCTGGAAAACCAGTTCCAGAGTCTCGCCAGCCTAAACAAGCACTTCTTTTTTAATATCTAATCCTTCTTTCAGTTTAAAGCCATTACCTATCATTACTAAGTCCTATCATTACATTATTTGGTAAAAAGGTGCCCCTTCAGCCTTCTTGTGGGCCCCTGTTAGGTCCTGTAAGCCTACTAGAAGGTATCCCTGAAGCCTTATTTTCTCCAGGCTAAGTAACTCCAACTCTTTCAGCCTGCCCTCATAGAATAGGTGCTCCAGCCCTCTGAACATATTCATGGTGCTCTCTGGACTCACTCCAACAGATCCATGTCTTTGTATTGCAGAATAATTAGAGTATCACTGAGCATTAAACAAAAAAGATTGACGGGGTACCTGGCATTGATAAAGTAGATTAAATTTGGATGAATAATTACAATACGATGAGGAGGGATGGAGAGAGGGATAGCACATATTTTCCTGTGCTTCATGTGAAACATCAGATGGCCAAATCAAAGAATGAGGAGTCAGGACTCCTGGGCTCTCTTTCTACCTCTGACACTAATTAAATATGTGACCATTCAGGCACTCTGTGCCTCCAGTAACCTAAATTTCCAGGATTGTTGTCAGGTTCAGTTAATGACTGTCTGCATAGTGCTTAGAATCCTACAGAGGAAAGATGCTAGACAGGTATTCTGGTTTTAATGTTAAAGTTCAAAATATTATAATTGGAGAGCTGAAAAAGGGTGTGGATCTGAAACTGAAGCTGCAGAATTACAGGAAAGCTTATAAAGTGAAGGAAAACTAAGGAAAAAAAATAATAAAGTGAAGACTACTAGGCAGGTGACAGGCAAGGTGAATTTTGTCTGACTGAGATAATAAACCACTTTTTTGAAACTTTTTCACTTTCTTTTCCTCTTGCTGCAGAAATGCTCCATTAAGTCTCAGGAAGATGATTTACCATTTGCCCTTTATAGGCAAAGCTGAAATAGTAGGAACATCATATAAAAACATAAGACCCGGCTTCTGGCACACCCTGTGGCTCCAAACCTTTAATGCACAACACAGAGTCTTGGAATCTGTAGGGAGATGATAAAGAGACACAGGCTTGCTGCGATGTTTATTAAATGGACAACAGCTACTAAGAGGACTGTGAGAAGTTAACAGAGGGAAAATTCCTTATTCATGGGGAATGGAGGGAGTTGATTTCTCCTGATTGATTTACCCTTCAGTCTATTGGGTGAAAAGAAATCTTCATGATTTGTGACCTTGAGGACAAAGAAGCCACAAGGGATGGGCATAGTTTCTTCAAAGAAAACTCAGAAAAGAGGGTAAAAATAGAATATAAAATTAAACATGGTAACAATGGATTTTGGCAGTAACCTGTTATATTATTAATTTTGACTGGTTCATGGGTGTTCATAGCCTCATAAAATGGGTTCCAAAGCAGAAACAATGGGTAATAATAACTGCTCTTTTTACCTCCTCTTTCTCTGTACATTTATTGGCTGGTTCAGTTGAATGGCTTGTGTAAATGATTGCTGTATGAAAAACTAATGATCTAACTAGCTCTGGGTAACCAGCTCTTGAGCCTCCAGGCTCAAGATCACAGTTAGAGAAGGAATAGAAATGCTCAAAGACATGTATTTTCAGCTGCTGGAAACTAGCTCTTCCCTCTTAATGGCAGCAGAGGCACCAGGTTATATCTGCATGGCTAAATAAACCAGGGTTGAGGACTGACCAAGGCCAACTGACATAGTCTGACCACACTGCCAGTAAATAGGTCTACTATTTTGTGCAGAATCTGCTCAGAGTAAGGGGAGATAAACCTCATATAACAGACCAGGATTTCCAAAGCCTGAAAATGAGAGGATGTGCTGATGCCATGAGGTGTGGCATAAAAATACCTCAGCACTCATAAACATGCAAAGCCTCCTGGAAACACGGTGGAGGACAGAATAGGGTGGAAGGAGACAAACCTGGTAGAAATTTATTCAATACTGCTTTTGGTAATGAGTTATGGT
Organism: Corythornis vintsioides; assembly: GCA_025447755.1. NCBI lineage: Eukaryota > Metazoa > Chordata > Aves > Coraciiformes > Alcedinidae > Corythornis > Corythornis vintsioides. The sequence continues at coordinate 115,096 of JAOEGS010002070.1, read as the reverse complement.
CTCATGGAGGGACCAGTGAGCAGTTTATAGTAGGAAACTGCAGGGTAGAGTTCATTCCTGCATCCTGGACTGTTTTATTTACAGCCAGAAGTGTAAGCATTTTTTCTCATAAAGACATCAACATATTGGCATTCAGTCCTGCATTTGCTCATTGTTACACACTCTGTTGAGAAACCCAACCCCCAGATAAACAAAGATGTAGGTTTTTCTGGACCTCTCCCTTTAAAGCTCTCTTTCTGGAGCTCTGCATATTATCTTTTCATTAGGATACAAGTAAATATTTTCTTCTTGTTTATATGGGAAATATGTCAGACAGCATATATCTTTCATAAGGTATTCTCTATAGCACATTTATTAGTGCTATGTAGACATCTTGGAAAGAAACTTTTCAAAGCCAGCAACTCTTTTAGACTTTTATATGTAATTTAATATGTCTTTGTCTCGTCCTTCTGGAATGAAACAAGCTGAGTTCACTAACAGTCTATTAAATCCTCACATTACCAATCTGCAACTTCAGTTGCAGATATTTAATTAAAGTGTTATATATATTATTTATTATGTGCTTTGTGAAATTACTAGTTCTTTCAGTATACATCATGTTTTGGTTTATTGTTTTACTTTGTCTTGCTGCAGTGGTGCCTTGCAGGTTCCTGAGCAATCACAGCCTGTGCAATGAGGGCACTGTCTTTACTTTCACTCCTTCAATGGGGATACAGGACCTTAACACTCTTTTGGAGTCTTTAGGTATTTAACTTAAATGCAAATGGAAGTGTCTGGAATGAGTAGCATACAGATGAGATTCATCTAAGGATTGTCTAAGAGTTAGATTCCTACCTTGACTTTGTCATTTAGCCTCTCTGTATAGTCAGAGTAGAGGAACAACAATCTGCATACCTGCCTAGGACTCACACACTTTGCCTGCACATTTTTCTCTACTGGCCCTAAAAGAAGCCCAGCTCAGACTTCTTCCCCTGACTTCTAAACGCCAAAAATAAAAGAGATGAATCCTACCCCTATATAATGAATAGAGACACACAGAGTCATTGGATTTCACAAGATTTGCCTCAGATATGTACAGCTAGACAGTGTTAACAGTCCCCTCTGTGCTCAAGCTCTGATCCATCTCTGTGGCTGTTTCCATCTTAGAAATGTTCTGTCAAGCTTGGATTTGCAAAAAGAAGCCAGAGGACTGAGAAACTTTGATGGGATGAAAGTGCCTATCTGTACCAGGCCTCAGTGAAAAACCTAGACTGAGTTTTGAGAATAATGTCATTCATGGAGTAGTGGGATTGCCTCCAGCTGTGTATTTTTTGTAAGAAAAAAGTTTGTTGGCTACTTTCAGTAAGTTCGCTCCATGCTTTAAGTGGTGATTTCCATCAGAGGTTCTGAAACATCTTTCACAACTCACTCCATAAGAGCTCAAAACTCTTATGATACTTGGCATTGTCATGACTCGGGCTTTCCTTTTTCAGCTGAGTAAACTGAAGCACATTATCAGGTAACAAAGATTACTCAATGAGCCAATAACTCATCTGACAGAAGATAAGGTTACAGATGATCCTATGGTTAAAGCACTCCTCCAAGAATTTAAAAATAATACTTTTCTTTTGTCTTTTGTTTGGTTGTTTGGTTGGTTTGTTGTTTGGGGTTTTTTTAGTTGTTGTTGTTGTGGGTTTTTTTTGTTCTTTTTTTTTTTTTTCCACAAAGACATCAATTGTAAAACACAGCATTTGATCTAATAGCATCTCTATTTCCCCTCAAAATGCATGAAAATGTTCATTTTGTCTTAAGTGTGCATGAGTAGTTTTATGGATTTTATTTTCTGACTGTATAGCACCTTGCACACTGGACTCTCAGTTCCAATGAGGATCACCTGATGTTACTGTTGTTATCATTAACTGAAACAGAAATATTTTTGGTAAGGAATCCCTAACCTGGACTAAAAGTATAACCTGCATCAGTATTCCTGATATCAGGGGAAGTTCTGTGCATGTACAAAGTGCATCAGTGTTCCTTGTATTTGTGAAAGTTATTCTGATGTTCTGCTGGAGCCTGTAAGCTTCAACACATGCGACATGCGCAAGCATACACATACTTACTCACTCACACACCCACACAAGATAGAGTCTTCTGCCACTTTCTATCTGGCAACATATTAATCTTGTGTTTCCCATTTTCTAAAAGCTTCGCCATTGTAACATAATTACTGCTGAAATTGACCTTTAAAATATATTCCAAATTTCAAATGTCTTTAAACCCCTCAGTGAGCACCATTTTTCAATTTCACATATTGTTTTCTTTTTTAGGAGAGGCGGGACAAAAGATGGGAAAAAGCATTAGCAAATGAATGTCAACATGTAACATATGCATGTAGTGATAAAACAAAATCTTGCAAAAATTTACATGGGCATTTTTAATATCCAGTCTTCAGGCAGCTAAAATATCCCTGAAGGTAAATGAAAATGTAATAAGACTAACTAAAATGTTGCATTTGTGTCTCACCCTTCCCTAAAGTAATTCAACCAATCAGTTTAGCTTCACTAATATTCAAAGGTATATCTGATACTAGCAATATAAAAGTTCAAGTGCTCCTCAGCCTCTAAATACATTTATATTACCTTTATTAGAACATGCACTTTCCTAAATTTGTATAAGTACTTAAAATTGGTTGTGTTTCTAGTCCCTTAAATCCTTAAAGGAAGATATAACCTCGCCTGCAAATGAGATGCTGAATTGTGTGTGGAGGCAGCTTTCTGTAACGCAGCATCTAAGACTGAAACATACCTATTACGATGCACAGTAGAACTTGTGTATGCTCACATTACTGTGAAAATAAGAAAATATAAAAGCTTGTGATATAACTTCCAACCAGAAGCATTTGCACTTAGCTTAATTCCTTCCATCTCCCTAGCCCCAGGAAAAGGGAAGGCAGATGACCTGAAAGAAAGGGAAGGAAATTCCCATCTCCTGTAGGAGCTCTCCACAGCCATAGTGTGTGTCCCTGCCCTGATTTTGGGCAGGACTTCCGAAGAAGGATACTGCCCCTTTGGCCAGTGAAAGGCTGATGGGTTTGTTCACATGCTTTCCAGTTGTGGGCTATCCTAGGGAAATCTCAACTGGAAGAGGTGATTCATGAACATCTGTCTACTTGTCTTCACCCACACAGACACATATATGTAGGATCTACAAGCAAGGACCATGTAATACATATATGACTCTGCTCACCCTTGGAAGATTATACTGAGTCTTACATGATGGAAGGGAGAGGGTTAAAAAGTGAAAGGGAACTATACCCACAAAGGTACATAGCCTTGGAATCACATGTTTCACTTCAGAATTTGCATTAAGTACCCATTGGTGTCAAGTGTCTGAAGCCAAGCATAGTTCAAGAACTCTCAGGTTCTTCAGGGTGTCTCAGGCCCTCCCTATTGTCAGAGCTGCTTGCATCCTTGACCAGCCCTAGGCCTGAACAACATCTGCCAAATGGGTCAAGGTATTCCTTGCATGCTCTGCAGACCTTCACTTGTATTTTGTCCAGATCTTTCCCAGCTGGTCAAGAGAATGCTGACATCCTAAAGGCACGCAACCTTGGAGGACCAGCTCAAACTCTGTGAGGTACACAGTCAATGACATGTAGGTGACCACACCACCAAAGCATGAGTTGGATAGCTTCCTGTTGGAGGTAAAAAGGGTTTGTGTCTATTTTGTGTCCATTTATCCCAGCTGAGGATCTGGTCCATTATTTCCAGTTAAGTTTGATGAAGGATTAATCTGATCTCGAGTGTCAGTTTTCTGCCCCCTGACAGCTGCTTGTGGCATGATGCGTGTGCTGGCCCACCTCACCTTTCCTTTTATGAAAAAATGCCATTCAGAGCCAAGCTAACTAGAAATGAAGACAAATTAAAATCACTGGGAATCTCATTAGTGACCATCTAAAAGCTTCATTGAAAAGTAGAAGGTTTTTGCTTCCCCTTGCATATCTGTTTTAGGTTGCAGTGTTCTGTTGTTTGTGTCACACACAAACACACACACACACGCACACACACACACCCCTTCTCCTTCGTCCATCCTCTGAGGCAGTGAAATAAATTGCTCTGCCTACTTTGCACAACGATGTACATATTGTTCTGTTGACAACGTTTTTAGTATGCCTAATAGATATAAGGGAGAAATATCTGTCTGTACCACTTCTAAAGTTTGTGTATTATCTAACTAGCTCACACTGCTTTAAAGGTTTTAAGCCCTCCATAAGAAGTCCTTTTGCCTGTGAATCTTTTATGTTACACCTAGGTGTCCTCATTATAAGGACTCTACTATTTGACAACCAACGCTTGTCTCTACAGTCGGTGATGAACACAGCATGACAGGCAATGTGTGCCTCTGTCCAAGGCACTGAATCACAATAAAATGGTAAATTACTGTCTGTCATAGCTAGAAACTGCAGTGACTAATATCCAATTCCCTATTCTACATAAGATGTGTGGGGGGGGAGGGTGCACTCATTTGGTGGTGGTGGGAAAAGATAGTATTACATTTCTTTTTTTATTGAACTCTTGCAGTTGAAAATGTACCTGGACATGGAGAAAGAAAGCAAAGGAAGGAATTTAGCAGGAGGAAAAGGATTAATTACTAGCAAGTGGAATTATCACTAGCAAATTTTTGGACAGCTCAGAATTCGTTATTGTTTGGGCATCATTGGGATAGAGATATTTCCAATGGGATTCATTCTTCTCACTTTTTGGAAGAAATATGGAATTCAGTTTTGATTAAATGCAATAATAATTGTGAGTTGTACTGTGTGTCCTTGCTGCTCAGAAAGACCCCCATTAGAGAATCCTCTATTTTGAAACAAGCCATTCATCTTTGGAGTATAATTTCCAGTAAATATATTGTTTGTTCAACTGTAATGTTAGAGATAATGTTTAAAATTCTCCCCTCATATCTCATTATGAAATAATTGATAGCAACATGGCCATTTCTTAATATTTGTGAAGTTTTTTTCATTGTTATTTTTATACTCTTTTTCCTTTAAGGCAACCTCTTGAAACAATCAATATCAGCAGTTTCAAAAGTGTGTTACAATAAATAAATCTCTCAGATGACAGAGAACATCCTTATTATAATAAATTTACCATAAATAAAACTGTGTGTGATATTCCTAAGAGCCATTTTACATGAGTGCCTTCATATTTTCTGCAAATAGAGAGAGGAAAAGGGGATGCAGGTAAGAGAACAAAGATGTATTTTCAACAAATTGTTTCATTCTCCAAATACACTAAATCTAGCTTTCTGTATGATGCATGCAGAGTAATTTCCTCCACCCTTGCAGAAATATACCGTATTGTCTGGAGTTAGTTAATGAATACTGGCCTTGATTGTCATGTGGATTATCTGTGTCTTTTTTTTAATATGAGACATTGCTGCAGCAGAGTTTACAACATCTGGTGTCTCACAGTACACGTTTATATTCTTTTTTGTTGAAATATTGCAATAGACCAAAATAAAAAAGGACCAGCTGCTTTTGCCACTGAGGACCAGCTTTGAAGTGACCCAGCAAGAACATACCAAACAGGTTTCAGTATCAAAACAGCTCTGAAATGTAGTTTATACCCTGCTTGGTACAGTATAGAAATCACTATTCTGAAGTCTTTTCCTCTTATTTCATATGTCACAATCCATCATTTCATGTGAGCATGAATTTTCATAAAAAATTTCTCCAATTTCTCTCCTTCCCATCCCCGCTGGCTTTCAGTAAAACTGGGGCTCTGTGTAGAATTTGTCACCCATCTTTCTCAAGCCTGAAGCATATGCTTTAATTTAAGTATGTGTGTAAGTGATACACTGAAGAGGAATCAAAAATATTGTTAACCTTACAGAGATGTCTTTGACTTTGAACAGAGATGCTTCAGGTGTCTAAAGAAAAGACCAGAAGAATGAAGGGCAGATTTTTATGCAAAACTTGCAATCTTTTAGGTTTTGATACTGGTACTGGAACACCGTGGCATAGATGTGGTAAAATACAGAGAGACATCAATAAAATGGGCTCTTCTGAAATTTTTGATTGCTCAGATCAAAATGCTTCTTTGCTGGAAGTCCTACACTTTCTTACTGACTTGTGCTGGGTGCTATCTGAACTTCGGAACTACATTATTTAGGGGGAAAAAAAATAAAGAAAAATAAAGAATACTTGGTAAGTGGTACATGTTTTGTTATTAATAGTAATACTTAGCACTCAGATGTCACTTTTCATCTCCAAAGCACTTTACATAATTAACTAATTCATCTTCACTATCCCTGCATGAGATGGAGCTTTTCACTGAGGTAGCACAGGAGCTCACACATTCAGGACTGATGCTGTTCATAGAGCAATCAGGCTACCCAATTGGGTCCACTTTTGGGTGAAAAACAGCTGACCTGTCTTAAAGATAGGCCTGCCTTAAGACGTTGTGCATGGATATATGCCAAAGGAGTATTTACTTTTAAAATGTTGCTATGTGGTTCCCTAGTACTCAACCCAAAGCTCTGCAGACCCATGTAGAGAGTGATGTTGTGCAGAGCTCGTCTAATGACTCCCCTCTCCTGAGCTGTCCCTGTGTCCTGATAGACTCACTCCCTGGCCCTCTGGGTACCTGGAGGATACTAGAAATGTGTTGCCAGTCTCTTCAGTGTCTCCACACCTATAGGACCTACATATTAATTTGGAGCCATCCTGTGCTTTCAGTGAGAGCTGGCAGACACAGTGTGCTCCTTGGTCCATGTCTGTTGGCAGAATCTGCATGCAAGGAAATTTCCAGTGAAATCTTTCTTTCCTTGTGTTTAGATCAGCACCAGCATTTCTAAGCAAATCACAGCAATGACACAGGGCACCCTGCAGACTTGGCTGGAGGGTCCTTGCTCAGCAGCTACATTTGGTGACATTATTATATTATTTTCTTCTACATTATTTTCCCCCATGGGATGGTGGAACTTTTGCATCATGACCCAGTCTAAAGCATCTTGAAGTGTGCTTTTCTGCCCTTTTATTCAGTGGTCTGGCCATTATCTATGGACCAAATACAAATACCTCCACTCTCTCTGCAAAAGGCTTGGGGGAAGAGTTTTAATCCTGCCAAAAACGCAGACATGCAATTATGACTTCATTAGCACAGGTCCTGACCCTGCACTAGAGATCATAACAGGGATCTCACTATGTCAAGCTCTGAGGAATAAACAGAGAAAAACAATAGAAGATTGTTTGAGGGGACAACACAGAGCAGAAAGCCTATGCAGGCACCCTGCTGCTTTCTCCTTTTTCTCCATTGACACAGGAAGCTTCAAGAGAAATCACTTTTGTCACAGGCTCCCTAGTGTGCCACTGAAAATTAGGCTTCATGATCTTCCCGTGGGTTTAGGCATGTGCTCTGCTGAATGTGGGAAGCGATTAGCTTTTTTCTTGGTGCGTGACCATTCACACATGCATGGGAGGGGCTCTCTGCCTGAAGGTGATTTGTCAGAACTTGTAGTTAAAGTCAAACCCTGCAATTAGAGGGAGAGGCTGTACTTGAAAGAGAGATGTAGAACATCCCAGTGCGCACTTGGATTTATCATATTGAAAGAACATAGTTCTCTTTCTATACAGTTGCAGTTTTTGATAAACGGCCTACATTAGGACACCTCAAAGGTGTATTGCATCATTAATTACCAGGGTATATTCTGAAAAGGAAGTTAGTAAAACTTGTCTCTTGTATGGAAGTGAGAAATCTTACTACCTGATGATTCCTGATGGAAGAAGATGTTTCTGAAGCCACATGTGTAACCTTGTACAGGTAATAATAGCAAAACACTCAGGGGAGTCTTTTATGTTTGAGGATGTAATTTTTCTTTTTGATTTATAGGATACTAATGGCTTTTTTTTTTTTTTTTTTTTTTTTGAGCCAAGAGCCATGGTAAAAATCAACTGATGATGCACAGATTCAGAGAGAAAAAACAGAAAAGAAGACAGAACAGAATAAAATGGGACAAATACAAGTCTCTGGGAGGAATGCCAGCCTCTAGCTTCACTATTATTATACTGGAGAATCTTATAAAACTCTAGCCATTAATAACAGGCTGCTGCCAGATATTGATAATTTATTCAAATTGTAGGTCTGGATTTGAGGGAGCAGATGTTCCTCATGCAGACACTTTCAGAAAATGAATTCCAAAGAAACAAAATAACATTCGGTGCTATCAGTACAGATGAAAGGCAGTATTTTAGTGTGCAGTAAACATCTGGACAGCCTTCTATTTTTATTACCTCTCTCACCCCTTGTTCTCTCCTGATTGTCCACTCTAACCACAGGATGATTCTGTTGCTCTCCTTCTTTGATGTCAAATAAATAAATAAATACTTTATTTAATCTTCTGCTTGTGTTATAATATATAATGACTGATTTCACCAGAAGTAATGGGACTTGACCAACTTCAAATCACTTTGATCAAGAGCAAACCATCCAGACAAGATACCTATTAGGAAGAGCAGAAATTAATTTTGATCCATAACAAATTCCTTTAGTAATTTAAATGTTTTGAGGTTGCACTACTTAATATGGGGCTTATTTTTACCCTCCAGCAAATTCACAGATGTTCTCTCTTTCTCTCTCTCTCTCTCTCTGCCTTGCTAGGCTGGAGGGAGACTGGGTATTCATAACCCCAAAATCTCATTGTCACAGATGCTCCAAATTGAAGCAAGCTGTTCTATCATCTTCTCCAGTTGTTGGCTGCTCCATTTGAAACCATTCTAGACATGGTGCAACAGAATATTCTGTGTGTCCAAAAACCATTAAACCTATTTCCTTGGGCACAGTGACAACTGCTGATGAACACTAAACTGCAATGCTTGTTACCAGTGGTCCTATTTTCTCCAAAAAAGAAGCCTACCACTAGGACCAAATCCAGAGGTTGTAGTGAGATCATATTGGTCAGATCTTATTCCTGGAAGGTTACTTTGCTTTCTACAGATCTGTTTAGCTCTGCACTGCTTGGAAAGATAGTTAGGTCCAAGACTACCAAGGGAGATAGGATAGCGGTCTAATTCTCATCTCTTTACAAATGACTGTAAAGACTTACATTCCCAACCAATTCCATTTTACAATTCCAATACATTTCCATCTGATCTCATGCAATAACTTGCTTTGCAACGAGTCACACATTGCCATCTGTCTATGCTCCTGACTGATCCCAAGTTGCCTTTTGCCCTTGGCCAGCCTTTTTTAACTATATCCCATTTGGAGAGGTACAGAAATGATGATGCTCAAGGGTGTCAGTCCTTCAGACTGTCTAGTTTAAACCTCTGACTGACGCTCTGACTTTCTTTCACAGCATGCAGAGTCCAAGTGACACTCTCTTGACAGCAAACCCACCCTCCCCCCCAGCCCCATACGCAGCCTTCCCCTTTTCAGTAAGTGTTATGAAGGATTGTTGGCAAACGAAACCAAAGATGGATTAGTCCAAGGAGCTACACAAGAGGACTTGGGAGGTAGTAAGGAAGGGAAAGAATAGTCACAAGCAATTTATTTGCAGAATGTATGCAGATGCAGTTGGGGGGTCACTGCACATGCTGAATAATCCTAGGAATGATTAAGAATCCCTGTTTGCCCCCCACTGCCCTATGTGCATTGTCCATAATGACAGCCATCTACAGAAGGCTTTTGCTTGGCAGGAAGCTAAAATTGATTGTGTCTAATTTAACCCCAAAGATTGAAGTATGGCTTTTGAGACCTCTTCATGAATAATTCCCACTGGTTCTGAAGCTGTCTTTCTTGGTGTTCTTATTCCTTTTGTGGGAGAAACAGAATGTAGCTGTCACAGCATTCCTCTGGGGCGAATTGTCTCCCTTTTTACTTCCCTGTGTTTACTTGAGTGCAAAAACCTCCAAGTTTCACTCTGATGGTGATAGTAGGTCAGAGCTGGATAGTAGAAGGTGAATGGAATCATTAACTCACTTCCTACTATTTGTAATGCTGCCTTGGCCTCAAATGCTGCACTTCCCATGTGTGACATATGCAAAAAAGTGGAAGGATCAGGGACTAAAAAAGCACCTCTTAATTTTTCCTGTGCCCTGTTAACAGCTGCCACTAACTTTGCAAACTTTATTGACTACTGCTATGTCTGGTGCTAAGTATCTTCAGACTTCATTCCAAGTAACAGGAAAAAAACCGAGGGGCAATCAGCTAGTTCCATGATGAATGAAGCCCATGTCACTCAGAGAAAATGAATATTTCTTTGCAATAATGACCAGATGGTAGCAAGACTCAGATCCAAATTAAAACATGCATGATAAATGCCAAGAAAACACAGAAAGACAAAAACCCAACCTGGAGTGAAATCTCTCTATAAATCTTTCCCCCCCTGCAACACAGGCACTTCTAATGGGAATTAAATTATTAAGAGATGTTGCAAGGAGAATACAAATGTGAGAGTCTTCCTCCTTCTTGGAACTTTTTGAAAGAGTATTTCAGCACAGCCAGCTGGCTTTTCTTCTCCATAAGAGACAGCACTGGCCTGAATAGGATCTTTTCATGTAGAAGCTCAGGCAAAATACTAATCCAGAAAATAAATTATACATTGGAGTTGGCATAGAAATAGAATATATTTTGCCTCCTGCAGAGCTGACCTATGGAACTCCTTGCTGCAAGAAATTATTGTAGCTGAAGGACTTCAAGGACTTAGGGGATAGTATTTGCCGATAGAAGAAGCATTCAAAGTTACATTAAACAGAACAAATGTGGATAGCGGTTTTAAAGTATCTTAGTTCCATGTGGATGCTAAAAATATATTAATGGTGTTAGAAAGAAATGCTCTCATTGAAAATGTAGAGTCCATAGTTTTTCTGATGCTTTTTCATGAGGTATGTGATATTTGAAAGTGCTATGATCATGACAAAGGACAACAAGGACAAGGACTGCTGGAGCTGTTCTAACATGGCTTTGGCAGGGATATTTGAAGAAAGACTGTATTTTGGCATCCTCATGGATGGCTGCTGGGAAAGCCAAACCTAGTCTTTCACTGTCCAACCAATACCCTCAGAAACCTTATTTTTAACCATCTGTTTGTGCTCCTGCATGATCTCTTCTCTGTCCCCTTCCTTCTATTTTAAAATCTCACAGTGATACAAAATGGATGGTGTCTCAGGGGGCTGGATGGCTCCCCCCTGTTGGTAATGACACCTCTCCCCAGCACTAAGTTAATGAGAAATATTAAATTACAGAGGCACACACACACACTTTGGAAAGAAACATGTTTGATCCCCCTAAACTGCCAAGCTCTACTTAAAACCGATAACAAATGTTCTTCCCCAGCAAGATGTGATTAGCTTTTATACCTGTGCAGATTGTACAAACACACAGGAGGGAGCTTTTAAATATCATTGATTTGCCTATTTGAAATTATTAATTTCAAATTCGTCTGGAACAACCTTTGCTAAATTACACTGTGCCAGTGGGAGTTAGAGGACCCACAAGTCTAAACTTAACTTAAGAATGGGAGGGGGGAGGGCTAAAGGAGAAGAAAAAACCCTGAAACAACTAAAAGTCCATTTAAACTCAGTAGGTTTCCAGTTAATTACATTTTCACACCTATCCCAGTAGTTACAGATGTATTTATAATGTATGCCTGCCTCGGTGGTTACTGAATACTGCATTCTCCATGGACTCTGTGAGCCAGGATTTCTTTCCTACATCTAAAAGACCTATTTTAACTGCAGTCACATCCAAGTACTATCTGGGTTCAATTATTATAGCTCAAACTAATTTCATTCTCTCCCCATTTCTCCCCATCTTTACTTCTCTCTTCTTCCCTACATAAAGGGAACAACTGGATGACATACATGGAGACATCACTGACACCTGCCTGTTTCAGTATGCACCATATTTTGGCTGTTCAGTGGAACAGATCCACACAGCTTCTCCTCACATCATTCCCTCTCCATACTCACAACATAAACCATCTTTTCAGGATATTGATAGACTAGTTCCTATCCTCCATATCTCCTTCCAGAGATGGAAACACCCCCCTTCTTGCTCTAAAGGATTTATCCTCCTCCTTAACCCTGTGTGAAGTAGGACTCTGCTTTCCAGATTGTATGTCCCACACAAGGAGCCATGGCTGCAATTCAGCCCTTCACCACCATGTCACAGATGTTGTCCCATAGCTCTATGGAGTGAAAGAGACTCCTCCAGAAGTCAAGTGCTCTTTCTTGGTTTATAGGAGGAGATAAACTGCTGTATAGAATTATCTTTTCCTCTTTGCTGTCTCTCAAGGTTGCCATAGATGACTAGCTCTGTCACAAATAAACTTTCATGATATCTAAATTAAACCAGATGAATCCTGCCCTAAAAGACTTGCCAGGGTCATTTAAGGAGGCTGTTGCAGAGAGATTGGACTGAATGTGAGCACATGTTAGGGAGCGAAACCAGGGTTACTTAATGAACTCTGTATCTGTGAAGTGTTCCTGCACATTTGAGATAGAAGAACAAGGGATGGAGATAGGGAATTAGTTCTGCAAATTGCCTCCACTGCACTATCTTTTCTTTTGGAATAACCAGCTTTTTCTGACCCTGTTTTGGGCCACAAGTCCCCAACTCTTCCAAGGAGCACTAGAGAAGAGTGCCAATATTGGACTCTATAGCCTGCATGCATTTGGTTTCTTTGAATATCTTGCTTATTCACCTGGAGCTATATGACAACTTCCTGATGGAATAAGACTCTGAAAGACAGTGTCGTGTGCAACACCAAAGTCCTGCAGCACTATCAAAGGTTTCTCAAGGGCTCTTGAATCAGCTCCCACAAAAACAACAGCCATTGCAGACTTCAGCCATCTTTCTGTTGTAGAAGTGAGGACACTTTCTTGGATTGCCTTCTTTAGTACATACCTCAAGTGTAGACCTTGAGACAGACTTCAAAAACAAAATCACAAAACCAAAGTGATTATTTACCTAAATTTCCCCCCTGAGTATGAAATGACAGAAGAAGCTGCACTGAGAGAAGCTGGTCATATCACTTAATGTATGACTGGAAGTCACTCTACAGTGCTGGTGCTGAGGGTGAGATGAAAAACTATCTGGAACAGTACAGCACTCAAGAGATTATTCACAGCCACAGCATAAACTGTGAAAATTTACCTGAGTATATAGACCACCCAAGTGTTCAGCTAAATGAGCTTCATAGTAATGGAATTGCCATATCCTCCTGAATTCTACCTCAGTAAGTCTACCCTGCTGTTTCAAAAGCAAATTCAGACTAGATGGTGAGAGCCCAGGTGATTAGAATACAAGCCATAGGGAGAAGATAAACCATCTAAGTTGATAAGGCTAGCGTGGACTGCTCTGACAGAGCAAAAGCAGTGTGAGCATTCAAGGAGACAAACAGGTTGTAAAATATGGTAATGTTACAGCTAAGGTTGCAGAAACACTCACCTGAAGCAATATCTGAAAAAAACAACCTGTGATTGCTGTAAAAGGCAGCTATTCATCTGGTGTCAATCAGCATAACTCCATTGATGTCAGCCTCTTTTCTCAGTAGTGTAATGTGCTGTTTCTTTGCTAATATAATGCAACATAATTTCACACTTTTTAAAACTTCAGTGGAGTTACATAGACTTCCGCCAAGTAAAATCATAGAATGTTTAGGGCTGGAAGGGACCTCCAAAGGTCATCTAGTCCAGCCCCCCTGCAGTGAACAGGGACACC
>JAOEGS010002070.1:89497-101290 GCA_025447755.1 Corythornis vintsioides | reverse complement strand
TCATCCACCAACACCCCCAAGTCCTTTTCTGCAGAGCTGCTTTCCAGCACCTCATCTCCCAGCCTGTATTGATAGTCAGGGTTGTTCTGACCCAGGTGCAGGACTCTGCACTTAGTCTTGTTGAACCTCATGAGGTTCACCTGGGCCCACCTCTGCAGTCTATCAGGTCCCTCCGAACGACATCCTGTCCCTTCAGCCTTTTGACAACACCACTCAGCTTGGTGTCATCTGCAAACTTGCTGATGTTGCTCTTGATCCCATTGTCAATATCATCAATGAAGATAATAAAAAGTATAGGTCCCAGTACAGACCCCTGAGGGACACCACTTGTCACTGTTCTCCATCTGGACATCAAGTCATTGACCATCACCCTCTGGATGTGACCATCCAGCCAATTCCTTATGCACTGTACTGTCCACTCATCAAATCCTTATGTCTCTAACTTAGCAAGTAGGATGTTGTGGGGGACTGTGCCAAAAGCCTCGCAGAAGTCCACATAGATCGTATCTATAGGTCATCCTTTGTCCATGGATGTAGTCACCTTTATCATAGAAAGCCACTAGATTAGTCAGGCAGGACCTGCCCTTGATGAAGTCATGTTGGCTGTCCTTCATCAGTTCACTGTCCTCTATTTGTCCTGTTAGACCCTCTAGGAGAATCTGCTCCACAATCTTCCCAGACACAGAGGTGAGGCTGACAGGGCGATAGTTTTCAGGGTCCTCCTTTCTATCCTTTTTAAAAATGGGTGTAACGTCCCTTCTTCCAGTCCCCAGGCACTTCACCTGACTGCCAAGATTTTTCAAATATAATGTCAAGTGGCTTGGCGACTGCATTAGCCAATTCTTTCAGGACTCTGGGATGAATCTCATCAGGTCCCATGGACTTGTGTATTTTCAGGTTCCTCAGGTGGGGGGGATTTTACCACCCTGGTCCACACCTTGTAGTTTGACATGGGGAATGTTGGGAGAGAGGTTGTCAGTGAAGACTGAGGAAAAAAAAAAATATTGAGAACCTCAGCCTTCTCCTCATCCACTATTCCCATCTCACCATTTTTACTCTTCAGGGAGGATATGTTTTCTATGATCATCCTTTTTTGAGTGACATACCTGTATAATCCCTTCTTGTTATTCTTTACATCCTTTTCCAATTTCTTCTCCAACAATGCCTTGGCCCTCCTGACCTCATCCCTACATATTTGGGCAGTATCCCTATACTATTCCCAGGATATTTGTCCCTGCTTCCACCACTTGTGAAGCTCCTTCTTGCTTTTTAGTTTGACCAGTAGGTCTTGGCTTAGCCACTCTGGTCTCTTCCCTTTCTTGCTTGATTTCTTAGACCTGGGGATCAAGATTTCTTGTAGTCACTGAAGAATGTCCTTAAAAATCTGCCAGCTCGGTTCTGCCCCCTTGTCTCTGAGGACTGTTTCCCAAGATATCCTATTAACTAGCTCCTTGAAGAGCTGGAAGTTTTCTTTTCTGAAGTTAAAGGTCCTGAGTGTGCTTTTTGGCTGAGCTCTGACCCTATGTAGCATGAATTCTATCAATTCATGGTCACTGCCACCCAGGCTGCTTCCAATCTTGAGATCAAAGTTGAAGTGCTGGTTTAGTTGACAACCGTATGATTCACATTCAGAAGAAGGCAGAGGTAAGATTATAGGAGCAATCTTAGCCTCTTTTCTTGACGTCTGAGTGCTCAACTGCAGAGCTGCAGTACTACCGTAATGTAAAAAACTCCTAAAACACATCAGGCGCTTCTACCACTTCCATTTACAGTTCTGTCCCTGCACATCTTCAGTGCCTTATGAACACAACCGAATGCAGCATCCCTGTCCAACTATCACAGCTGAGCTGCAGGTAGCAAAACTGATGCAGTAAGATGTTGGTTGGTTTACAGAGGTCACATAGGTTGCTGCTTTTTTTTCTTACTGATTTATAACTTTGTTCCTGATTATATTTTTACCAGCAGCAGTCAGCATGAAGCCATAACCAGCAGCTTATTTCTCCTAGGGGAGGTTCTAGAAGCTGAGGAAGGCCAAAACACCATGGTTGTCTTATTATCCAAGCTTGGGCTCAGGTATTATGCTTTGGTCATCCTTACTGTTTTGCTACAGAACAGAATAGTACTAGCCCTGGCCATCTAGCACTCTCACAGGCAATACCTAGGCACAGTTTGCAGTTAACACAAACCACCACCTTTCCCATCAGGAAGAACTGATGATGCCATCTGGTTTTAGGGAGAATCTTGCCTCCAGACCAAGAGGAGGTCTGGGGCTACAGCAGAAGTAGCCGCTTATATATCTCTATTCTGGCACTAATGTCAGTACATTGACTTAATCTTTTTCTACCGAGGGGTGCTTAAGTGAGGTGTTTCTGCTAAGCCCAGGGATAAAGTCCTACACAGAGTGCTTTGTAAAAGGGAGGTGCTTTTTGATGCTGAGAACATCCTGCTTCTGAGATGCTGGTCAACCTAGGGTTGATTTTTATGTTCCTGGTGTCAGCTCATAGCTTCTGGGGGACAAGGCAGTGGGTGATCAGGAGGGCTTCTCCCTCTGGGAATGGAGCTTGGCCACTTTCCCTGTCTCTGAGTGCTTACTTAGCAAAGGTGAGGAATGAGAGGTGGGGAAAGGCAACAAGACAACAAGGAGGGAATGCAAAAATAAACCCTATCAAAACAAAAATAAATGTTTTCAGCTCCTGCCAGGAAAAGAAAGATTGGAAACGACATCATGTCAACACTTATTGGTTCTCTTTTGTTATGAGCATTATAGAAAGCCTTCCAATATCTTGTATTTTCCTGACTAGCAAATCCTGTCTGACCACCTTAACACAGATTCTCTAGGCCATCCTCTCCCATCTTCTTGTTTTATTTTATTTTTTTCCTCCTCATTGTTTTTAAAGTCACTCTCTATATAACAGTTGTTTCTCACATTAAATAACATCAGATGAGAGCTCACCATAGTCAGAAGAATGAAACTGTCATCTCTAATTTGCCTGGCAGAAGCTGTGTTGACAGGAAGTTGTCTGTGGTTGTTTAGAAATAAAATAATGCTCTGAGGAGAAGTGCAGAAACTTAATAGGACTTTAAAAACAACAGGAGCCATGGGGACTGCAGATGGTTCCTAGGCCTAAGGACTAAATAAACAATGATTTTATAGGCAAGAATGTAGCCTAGGGGAGATGGCCTCTAAAGAGATATTCACACATATTGTGTCCAACATCATTAGACTGCCCGGTGGGAGCAAACGTTCGGCAGTTAAAGGCGTTTTGAAAAGGAAAAATCAGCCTCAAAAGATGTTTTAAATGAACAGGAGGTGGAAGAGCAAACTGTCTGAAGAACTAAATGACTCACCAAACATCTGTCTCAGGGACCAATAATTTGAAACTGATTAACTTACTGGGTGTAAAATATATAGATAAATGTAGAGGGAAAAAATAAATAAAAAAATTCCAAAAGGGAACATGGGATTTGCTGCATGAAAACAAGAGATGGAGCTTGGTGAGGAAGGGGGGGTCAGGAGGGGGAGATTAATAAATAAGTAGTGATAAAGGCAGCCGGGATGAGCTCTTTCAGAGGTCCGAAGCACAGCTCACATTCTATCTCTCTCTGAGGTTTCATTTAAGCCTGGCACATCCGAGTGCAGAGATAAAAAAAAAAAAAAAAAAAAAAAAAAGAGAGAGACAAACCTGATATTCACTGATTGAAAAAGCAAACACAGGGACCAGCTTCGAAAGGACTCCAGTGCTGCGATTTTGAAAATAAGGGCCTTGGAACACCAAGTGCAATCTTCTACCCAGGGCTGTTAAACCCTTTCTGCCAAACCATTTACATTTATAAGGCCTTCAATCATATGGGATTTTTTTTCTCTTTCCCCGCTTCCCACTCCCCACCCCACCTCCTCTCTCCCTCTCCTTTCTGCAGAGCTCTCATTTCAGACTCACTCTTTTGTTACACCTGTTTGCAAGTGGGTATTTTGCAGTTAACTTCAGCTGGCCTCTTCATATTTATGGCTTTCAAGACAGGCAGAAGGTGGGGTGAGGGGGAATGCTTAGACAGGCTTTTTGTAAAGAGGTGTGGTAAATTTTGCATCTAGCATTTTTTGGCTGGAGGCTTTGCTACGAAGAAAGGAATGTTGATGTTGCAGCTGCTGCTGGAGAACCTTTTACTGATACAAATCATGAAGAATGGTGAAATCCCTATTGTGTTAAAGCCAAATCCTTATTTTTGTATCTTGATAGCTGTTTATATAGATCAGTTAGACTCAAACATTTTCTTACATTAATTACCTGGGAATAAGCTTATATTTCTGAAATAACCAAATCTTTTGTAACGGAAAAGATCAGAATTTTTTTCTCGGCAGCAATGTCAAAATACAACTTTTTCGTAATTTTTGGAGATCTCTTCCTGGATTTTTTTTTCTCCTAGGTCAAAATATGCTCTTTTCAATGCTCTGGCATTTTGTAATAAACTTAAGAGAAGAAGCTGTTGACGCCAAGCAAAATACAATTTAGTGGAAAATTCCTGACCCTCTCACTGGACAAGGTTTGCTTTTGTTATCCAATCTTGCTTTTTGGCCTTCCCCTGGAGTTGGCAGTTTAATTGATATGCACCAGGTTGACCTGATTTTTTGCTCATTTGAGGGTACTTGGATCACATTCTGTGTCCCTTGAAGCAGCAGAAAAATAGCACCAGTGCTCTTGAAACTAACAGGATGCTCATCACCTTGGGTTTGTAAGATGAACACCAGATAAAGAGCATCAATGATCTATCTCAGAGAAGCAAAAACATCAGAGCAAGCCCTTCCACACAACCATCAAAGGTTCACAGTGAGTCACCATCAGCAAGTGCGGATCTTGTTTATGCCTCTCACCCTATCAGTATAACACACTAGAAATAACACTGCTATTTAGATCTCGTATATCATTTGTAGGAGGGAAACAAACCTCTCAAAGCTCATGGAAAAGGAGACTAAAGCTTCACTATCCCCATTTTGCAAACTGGACAAAAGCAAAACCCACAAGTAGGGTCTGTGTGTCAATCTCTCCAGCTTGATGAGAGAACTGATGAGCATCTCCATATTGCTATTGCACTCCTAAATCAACTCCTAATGAACACCTTTGTGCCCCATCACTGGCCCATGAGTGCCTCTGCTGCCCATGTCACCAAAGGCATGAGTGAGGAAATCAGCTTTGGCTGCAGGTGCCTGGGGAGGACAGACATTTCAAACACTCACTTTTGAAAGCACCTTACCTGTTTGGGGTTGGATTAGATGATCTTTGGAGGTCCATCCAACCCTTACCATTCTGTTATTCTGTGTGTGTTTCCACATTACTTTCTTCCCAGGAGCCAGTTTTAGCCATGCCTGGACAAGAAGGGTGATTCCTAACATTCATGTCCAAAACATCTCTAGAACAGGAGCAAGTAGGTTTTCCTAGTTTGAATGAGCATTGAGTACCAAGCTTCTGTTCCTACTGTTCCATCGCCTTCTCTGCATGTGACCTTCAACTACTCTTTTACATCAGTGTTTTCTAGTGTGGATCCCTGAAATTAAATGTCTGAATCTTTATTTAGATTTCAAAATAGTTGGCCTTCATCTCAAAGTTGCTAAGCAACCATTCCTCACTCAGGAGCCAACTGGATCTGCAAACACACAGCAGTACCATCTCCAACAAGCAGGTCATTTCTCTAGACCCTAAATGCTGGAGAAGGTTGATGCATTTAAACACTTGAGGATGAACTTTGTAACCTTAATTTCTTTGTGCCTCAGTGTTCTCTTCTATAAAATGGTTATTGAACGTCAGTAAGTATGGGGATCTCTCCTCTATTATGTCTGCAAAGCACCTCATACTATTTGGGTGAAAGAAATTGCAAGCAGGAAAGGGGAGAAGAAGAAGGGGAAAGCAGATAAAAGCAAGTTAAAGCCTTGACATACAATGATGTGTCATTGGGGCGGTGCAGGGCATAAGCAGCTTTCATTTTTCTGTGGCTGTGCTCTATAATTAAATCCCCATATACCTCACAAAACCCTGGTAACTTCATACACCCATACAGAGCGCTATAATAGGCATTTGGAAAGCCATGTGTGGGGGCTGGGGTGGGGAGGTGGGGGCTTGAAAGCAGTTATGAAGTTAAAAGATTCCAAAAAACATCTGGTGTAAGGATGGACAGCCTGTTCCTGGGCTCTGGCTGACAGTCAGGTTTATTGCAGCTGAGTGGGCAGACTGTCTGGCAGACCTACCAAAATGCAACATGCTAGGACAGGTTTTGTCTGAGGAGGGGAGCATGGCCTTTAGCCTGCTCCTGTGGGATGTGTCAGGTCAAGTAAAAGGCTATTCAGCCATGAATGCATTGTTCTTGCACACTGAATATGGGACACGGGATCAAAGTGGTCTAAGTCTACAGACACCAGAAACTGATACTGAAGTTTAGTAATTGATACCCTTATAGTGTTACAATGGCCCAAAGATGTATTTTTGTCTACACTACTTAATATTTCTCTAATTAATACCCTGGCTATTTGGGGAATTAAGATAGTCCAACGGTCATCTTTAGTGTGGAGTGTGGATAAGAATATCCTGTTCTGGAAGCTAAGAGACTTTGCTAACACATGGTGCTCCATGTTGGTTTGCCTCAGCGCCTGAAAGAGGTGCCAAAAGCATTCACTTTAACAGTCATCTGAAAATCAAGAATCTAAACATCTTTCACCTAGTCCAATCTCCTGAATACCTAAAACTGAAATTTTTCACCTATCTGCTTCTGTGTATGAATCACAGCCTCACTTTAGAAGAACATCCACCAGCAAATTTTATCTATGGTTTCTTCTGTTTTCCAGTGATTTAATAATAGTCAAATGAATCTCACAAAAACAACTATGAGGTAATCTTCTGCCTTTATAAGCAATTATTTAATTGTGTTATGAGAGGGAAAATGCCCCATGGTTCAGATCATGTAGACACTCAGCAGAACCAGGATCCATTATTAGATGTAGGGATTTTTAATCTGATCCACAGCACATCTCTGGTGGGTGAAACTCAGACCTGTGTGGAAAAGGAGGGTATGAAGCAGTAGGGTGGGAAAAAGTAGACAATGTGGTACACCATGGTCAGTAGAAGGTAAGAAGAGAAAACTTTGTGGCCAGAAATTAATGGGGATGTGGGACACTATTAAGGATACTATTATGGCTGTCCCCAAAGGGAAATCACACCACTAGGAATTTGATCCACTTCAGATACTCTGGACACTTCAGTGGAATTCTTGTTTTCTTGCTTATCTGGGACTTTCTCCTAAACTTGAAAATTCCTTCTTTGTTTTTCTGTCTGCCTTTGCCGTGTCTACCTTAGACTGAGTTTAGAAAGTTCAGGAATTTAAAATGAATTAATACATCACTACAATTAATACATCAATATTTAGAAAGCATCAGATTAAATGGAAAAATGGGTTTTGATGGCAGAATCTGGGGCAAATTGTTACTGTTTGTAGACTCCAAGTCATGAATGTTCAAAATTTTCTTGTCCAGATCTAGGTACAGATCTCTGACCTGACTCCATTTCTCCCCTACTCTCTCTTCTAGAGAAATAAATGAATAGAGATTCTGACCTTCAGGGACAGAAGGAAGCTGTGACAGATGAAATGTCAGTCTCTGTGAGGCTGTGCTTGCACAAACAACCCCCTGGTGCTTGTGAGAGGGAAAATGCTGGAAGAGAGATAGCAGGAGCTGTAAGCAGCCTGGCTATTTTCAGGTCCCATTTCAGGCAAAACTTGTACTAAATTATTTACCAACCACTTGTGTGAAGGAATCAAATCCAGTGGCACCCACATGCAGCACTCATAACCTACTAAGTGAATTAATGTAGCTGAGGATTAAGGGAGATTTGAATCAAAGTAATGGGAAAGAAATCATGTGCTGAAGTATTTAGATGTAGTCACTTTTCATGCTGTCTTGATGCCTAGGGACTCATCTTCCTCCTTCCCTGGCAAGTGGCTGCAGCCACCTACTAACCATTGGTGCTGACAGTTTCCAGCTCCGCCAGACTTCCATTTTGGAGATCGAATTTTCAGAGATGCAGCCGGGTCTGGGACGATTTGAAAAAAAAAAAAAACAAACAAAAAAAAAACAACAACAACAAACCAACAACAACAAAAAAAAAAAACATAAAAGAGAAAAGGAAACTAAAATAAGTCCCCAGCACCTTGGGGACTATCTGAATCAGTAGCAGGGGGCTGGCAATGGGAATGGGAAGTCTGTTAGGGTCTCCCAACTCTTCCCAGATGATTCTTCTAACCGGATGGAAAAATTACATCTTTTGCTGGATTAGTGCCTGATGGGATGAAGAAGGAATCTGAATAGCAATAATGCTGAGAGCTGTAGCAGTTAGTCTGTGAATGAACAGCCAGCTGCTATGGTTGTGGAGGTAAGCACTCTCCCCTTAGACTGAGTGGGGAGGAGAAGGAAGAGGATTTGGTAAAGAAAGGAGGAATTTATGGTTGTCTCTGAGATGACATCCTGCCTTCCACCAGTACTAAAGAGCTGCTGCACCAAAGGAGGCCTATAGAGCTGAAAAGTTAACAGCCTACCTCCAGTACTCATAGGCTATATATAGCATTGCCTGGTGAAGAAGAGAACTCAAGCATAGGTTCTCATATCTTTGATTTCTGCTGCAGAGCTCACCTATGCTGAAGAAAAGCTGGCTGAGTGAGAAGTATGGGATGAGGCAAGCACAGCACAACAGCAGACAGAGGTGACAATTTAGGCCAACAATGAATTACCTCATATATATCACAGCATATAACTTCTTTTATTTTTATTTTTTCTCTTTTTCTTTTCTTCTTTTTCTTCTTTTTCTTTTCATATGCAAGAGGTCTGACATTCGGGATCAGGCAACATCTTAATGCAGACTCAGTGCAGAGGATCTACACCTGGTTGTCAGAGAAGCCCAGAGTGGGCTTCATCTCATGGATCAACACCCAGACACTGGATGGAGTGTTGTTTGATGACAGTGGTAACAGTGAAGAGGTTTATCTCTGCAGAGCCTGTAAACTAAGGATACAGTCTGGTCCTGAATAGTTAAACCCTGGAAGTCATCATGTACACTGCTCACACATGGGTCTTGTGTTACAAGGAGAAGGAAATATTTGCAAAGACATTGATGTGACATCTTTTCTGGGAAAGTTACACCAGGATTTTTAAGCTTTTAGTGGACAGCAACCTCTGGAGATGGACAGGACAAAGAAGCTTTGGTGAACAGTTTATCTGAAGGACAAGTTCTGAGAAAGTAGATGTACGCTCTGAGGCAGCCCAGGGTTGAGGGATTGGAACAGACACTTCTGTCAAAGACAGTGTTAGAGATGGTGATAGTGGCTGTGTCATATGTCTCAACATGCCAACAATGGGTGCTCTGGCAGGGGGGGGTTGGACTAGATGATCTTCTAGGTCCCTTCCAACCCCTAATATTTGATGATTCTGTGATTCTGTGGCATCAAACCACAGACTGGGTGATGACTGGATCACAAGTTAGAAGTTCCTGTTTCCATATGAGGTCAACTCTGAAAACTGCAATCTCATCCCTGCGCATGTGCCCTGACTCAGGGCTTGGAAGATTGAGGGGTTCAGAGACCCCTGAAGACCCCTTCATAGATGGTATTTGGCATGCTTACCAAAGTCAGGTGGTGGTTGTGGTTAAGCAGAATGGTTACGCAATAAAAAGCAGAAGCACCCAGCATAGGATGGAACATTTCCCACCACACTTGGATCAGACTGCCAGGATGCCGCAGATCTGTGGTGGCAGCTATCGCATGGACCCTTTTCTTCCTTTCTCTTCTTTCTCTCTCTCTCTGCTTTGCAATCTTGCTGTTGGGCAAATAAAAGCTTCTTGGCACTTGACTCCGTTTTAGTCTTAATTCTGTTCCTGAGGATATGTTTTTAAACCTCACTCTGGTCTATGACTGGCCCATGACAACTTCTCACTGAGACACATGTACTGTGGCCTTTATAAAACTGAGACTGAAATCTTTATTCACTCCCCATACCCTATGTAATGTGATTTTTTTTTCATGTGGCAATTAATGACACAGTTTCCAAAGCTAGTGTTTACTTTTACCAGTTAAAGAAGGCAGGATCAGACCTTAATGGTGGGAGAGGAAAAGCCAAGCAATGCATGCCAGTCTTGAAAGCTACAAAAATAGCAGTCTAGTTTGGATGAGTTTCAATTTCCCCAATATCCAATAGTACAATAATTCAATTGAACTTTTCATTCATTTCATCTTGCAAAGATATCTTTTCCTCTCTACAAGACAGATCTATACATATCTCTTGTACTGTATAAGATCAGGAAACTGAGGCATATACATAAAGGAGAGGGACATGACTTGGATTCAGACTGGCAGCTTTGTCTTAGGAAGATGACAGATGAACTGACTGAAGTCCAGAGAGGTGGTCAGTGTCATCTGAAAACAGGATTGCCTATGGGATGATGTAGATTCACTGTAGTAATTGGGTATATATAGAGTTGTAAGAGCTGTGTATGTAGCTCTACCTAACTATACGCAACACCTGATATAAAAGCAGAACTCTGAAATCACCCAACATCCCTCAGCAAATCCTGTTTGAAAACTATAGTTCATTCCTGTCTGTGTGAATGATTAATGCTATGGCCTTGCACATACAGACAGGGGCTCATCAATTTCTTTAAATGGTGATAGCTCTTGAATGCTTCACCTAATTTCAATGAATTTGCAAACCTCATTTCGTTTTACTCGAGCCTGTCCCCCAAGGGCTTGCGTCGTGCAGTTTCTCTGAAACTGTGTATTGCTTTAGATCTGTGCTTTGTAATCGGTTAACCACCTACTTAACAGTGCTTGTCAATTGGGAATTTGTTTTTTTTTTTTTTAATAGTTTTAGATCTTACCAAAACGTAAGTCCTAAATAAAATTCCTCCTGATAACTAATAGTCATGGGTTCATTATTGGAAAGGGCAGCTTATGGAGGACAGCAAAGCTGAGTTTGATGCTGTTCTGGACCCCTCATAGGAAAGACATTAAGATGCTGAAATGTGTCCAGAGGAGCTATCAAGTTCATGAGGGGCTTAGAGAACAAGTTGTATGAGGAGAGGCTGAGGGAGCTGGGCATGTTTAGTTTGGAGAAGAGTAGTCTAAGGGAGGACCTCATTATCTTCTATAAGTACCTGAAAGGAAGTTGTAGAGAGGTGGGTGTTGGCCTCTCCTCATTAGTAACTAATGACAGAACCAGGGAAAATGGTCTAAAGTTGCAGCAGGGGACATTTATATGGGATATTAGGAAAAATGGTGAGGAACAGACTGCCCAAGGAGATGCTGGAGGTATTTAAGAAATGAGTTGACATGATATTTCACAACATGCCTTCATGGCAGGCATGTAGAGGGTTATTTGTGTTTTTTGTATGATAGGGTATTTAGGTTTTTGTTGTTGTAGATATGTTTGGACTCAGTGATCTAGGAGGTTATTTCCAAACATGATTAGTTTATGATTCTGTGATTCTGTTATTTGAAATGGATAACTTATAATTAATTACTTTCTAAAGTCTTCAAACTCCGTTCTTCTACATTTCTGAGCGTGCAGACTAATCGGAGCTTGACTCTAAAGCAAAGCAGCTGATTAAAAAACAAACTGACTTTCTTTGGATAATAATAAAAGTAACAATGGGAAATAAAACAAAACAACATCCATGGATATCTCCTTAATAAAAAGAAGCACTCAATTTCATGCGGGAGCTGTTACATTCCTTTAAGCCAACAAATTCTGAAGCAGGCTACATATAAATA
>JAOEGS010002070.1:61830-72587 GCA_025447755.1 Corythornis vintsioides | reverse complement strand
ATCTGATCTAAAGAAATAAGAGGAGGGACCATTTTCTGTTACTAATGAAAAGCAGTAGCTTTGACATGATGTTGATTTCAAGTAGCATTTATTTGAAATACAGGTTGCCATAAGGCTGGTACCAACTGGAAGTATATTCCAGTTTTATATATTCTATATAAAAATTCCACTGATTCTTTGAACTTTTTAGCCAAAGTATATAAACTCTACATTAAAAATCTTTGCTAGAGAGAGTCATATATATGTTGCCTGGAGTATAGGACATCATATTTTGTGAACATCTCCATCTGCATACCTGTGTCCAGAAGCATTTTTCTTCCATCTAGGAAAGCATGGGGACTTCACAATGAAAGCTGAAGCACCATCTCTCCTGTGGCTAAATATACTGCCACTTATCTGGGTCTTTGGAGGTCTGCTTCAGAGTGCTTCCCTACATTTTGCGATGAGCAGAGATGCTTTGAGTAACAGCTCAGATTTCTTCATTTCACAGGACAGACAAAATTCAACACTACTAATGCAAAAAGGTTTGGAAGAACTGATATAGGCTGGGCCATGTCGAAAGAAAATAAGATTTGTTCGCACACCTTTTTAAACCCTGAAGCCTGTCTAGACAACTAGATGTCATTGAATAACAGACAGTATCTTATGTTTGAAAGTGCTTTTAATGTTAGTATACCAGAACCATTTCATAAGCTTATGCTGGTTTTTTCTCTTACCTTCAGGTACTCTTTACCAAAAAGCATCCACGTCTGATGTTGTGCTAGTTGTTAAACAATGTGCAGGAACTCTCCCCAGTGGTTTTGGCTGGGGAGGGAAGGGAAATGCAACAAGCAGGCTGACTTTTCTGCTGTGTGAAGCACTGTTGAAATCAACAGAAAGGAGTTAAGAAATCTTTCTGACATCCTGTTAAAACCAAGAAGCTGTTACTATATAGGAAGCCTCTTGACAGTGTATCAGCATGCACACACTGAAACAAGTTGCTTCATGGGTAGTCAAATGTGTAAACCCTCTTCCAGTGTCCCTACCCCCATGAGTTCATTGATGTCTAATAAAAGATGGCCTTATGAGCACTAATGAGAAGTCTCTGCTCTGTCTGGCTGCCTATTTTCATGAAATTTATAGAAATGCAATAGCTTTGGGACCTCTTCTACCCCATCAACGATAGGTTAAATTACCCAGTGGGTTCAAAGCTCAAAGGAGGAGCCTTAGACAGATTGACTGATAGATGGTCCCAGCACACAATTTCAAACAGCTTGATTGTATAAGTCTGATTTCCTTTGGAAAGAAAGAGAAGGGATTTTGTTTCTAGCCAATAGATGGGATAGCTTATAGCAAATTGCCTCCTATTGCCTTAAAGAAGTTGCTTTAATATCAACACAGTGGTAAAGCACCTTCTGGATTTTGACGATGTCACTTCAGTGCCTCCCTGGGCCAAGTGTCCTTGCTGAGCTTGAGAAGCTATGATACCATCAAACCATGTGAAGGTGGTACAGCTGCTTCAAGTGTGCTGAAAGCAAAAGTATGGAAAAGAAGGAGAGCTTGTCAGAAGCATGCCCTTCATTTTAAAGGGCAAGGCCGTAGCTTTGAGAAGCTGAACAATTTCTCTGAAGCACGATTTTGTTTGTGCTGCAGGGGTATTTACTGTTCTAAGATTTCCTGGCATTTGAGTGGTGTAGGCAGAACAGATTTACATAAAATCTGTGGGGAGGGGGTGGGGTGGTGGAAATCAAACCTTTAAAGAAGCTTTAAAGGGACAATATCCCAAACCCCTGTCTGTTTGGAGAATTTTATTTGGACAGAGCTTTTGCTGAGCCTTTTGTGACCAGACATTTGTATATGTTTTACTGCATGTTTGCATGGCTGCATGCAGGAGATAACTGACAGGCTAGTGATGATGGAGTCCTACAGCACAGAAGGTGCAGTTCCTTGCAACTAGCATAGGGCTTCATCCTCTCCAGTATGATAGCATCACCTTTCCCATTTTTTTTGTGAAATGACAGCAGCAAGATACTCCCCATACACAGGGAAGATGAATAAGGGTGGGTGTTAAGGGCCTGACAGGCTGAGGCCAGAAGGAAATCCCTTTCAAGCTCCCCACAGATGAACCCCTATACCCTCTTATAGCACATTTACAAAAGCCAGAAGATTAATGCAAAGCTGAAGTAGGGAGAGAAGAAAAAAATACTGCAGAAAAGGCCAAATTTAAGTAAAGCACTGAACAGGATTTAGGAGACGTAACCTGCTCCAAGCTATGTAATGTGGTGCTGCTCCCAAAACACAATGGCACAATGTTCCTCAGTTTCCTTGTCCACACAGTGAGCAAGGCAGAGTGGCTGTGTTCCTTTGAAATAGGCTTTGAGAGCCACTGATAGAGCTACAGAAGCGTGAAGTGTCGTCTGTATCACTCAGCAGAGCAGCATCCATTTTAAAGCCATCTTTCTGCCCTTCACTTTGTGGGTAAAGGTGAGAAGCTTTACACTGGTGGTACAACAATGGAAACAGGAAGGAAGTACAATTTCAGTCCCACTATGTTCTTTTCTATGGTGAGGAAAAGATATGTTCACAATCGTCTTAGTATTTGTGGCATGTCTAACTGTGGAACACTGCTAGAACTAGAGGACAGAAAAAGAAAAGGAAGAAAAAAAACAGTTGGATGGATACACACATGAGAAACCCTTCTACAAAATTCCTATACCAGTTTCTGCAACCCTTAACCTATGATCTTTGACACCGACTTGCCAAAATAAACTGTAGTTTGCATTTTCAGCAGTTGTTTTTTTGGCTATAATATTTCCTATGTTCACATCTCAGCATTAAATACATTTGCAGGAGGGGAAATGAATGTTTGCCCTTCCTGGTAGCAAATCCACTAACTGTCTCTGCACTTCATCAGGCTGTGAAACGCAGACTTCACACCATGAGAAAGAGTCCAGGACAAATCATCCCATTTACTCTCTTCATTCATGTTTTGAATGTCTTCTGCACGTGTTCAAGTTGTATCATGGTGCAGATAAAGCTGAAAAACTGTTCAATACTGACTTCTAATTGTTTACTGCTGCAATGTTCAGTTTTCAGAAAGGGAATGTGATTGCTGAACAAAATTTAAAAAAAATAAAATTCAAAGCAACAAACCAAATTGATGTTGAAAGGTTGTTTAAAGCTCAGGTACTTGGTACAGTTCTTGAGGAAATCTCCCATGGGGAGGCCTTGGTCCAAATGCCACTGGAGTTTGAATAAGCTGTGGGCCAAATCTTAAATGGTCTCGTGAATACACATTGTTCTCAGACCTCGCCCTTGGTAATGCTGGAGGCTAGTTAAATTTCACAATGTTGAGAGAAAACCTTACTCCCACTCAGCACCAGACTGCCTGCCCTGGCTACAGAAAGTCCTGCTGACTTTCTGAAAATGAAAGCAGCTGCTTACGTGAAGAGTATACATTAAGAAACTAGCTAATGCATCTTACCTATCCTTTAATGAGTGGAAAAAGTATCAGACAGAGTCACTGAAGAGGGTGAACATTACACCCCCGTCAAGAAATCTACCACATCTAAGCTTTTATGATGTGTTTTTGCACAGGCAATTGAGCATTTGGAGTATGGGTACCTGAACTGTAATTTTTCAAGGACAACAACAGATGAATGTGAGGATGTCCCTGGATTTCCATCTTTACTCCAAAGGCAAAATGTATGGGATCCATGATCTGTGCTGGCTTATGTAATCATGGATATTGAAAAGAGCAGATCCCAATATCAAACCCTGAGGAACATCACTTGTGACCAGATATGAACCAGATTTAGTTCTGTTCACTACCACAATTTTGGCCCAGCCATCCAGCCATTTTTTTTATCCAGTGCAGAGTTTATTTGTCCAAGCCTTGTCCCATAAGTTTCTGAAGGAGATTGCCATGTGGGACAATGTCAAAAGCTCTGCTAAAATCCATGTAAACAATGTCCACAGCTTTCCCTTACTCACTAGGTAGGTCACCTTGTTGTAGAAGGAAATCTGGTTACTCAGGTTATGCTTTTCAGAAACCCTTTCTAACTGGCCCCGACAATCTAATTGTCCTGTATGTGTCATGTGATGACACTCAAGATGACTTGCTCCATAACCTTCCCTTGCACCAAGGTCAGACTGACAGGTCTGTAGATCCTAGGATCATCCTTTTGGCTTTTCTTGTAGATGGGCATCACTTTTGCTAGCTTCCAATCAAATGGGACTGCGCAGTTATTCAGGACTGTTGATAAATAATGGAGAGCAGCTTGGCGAGCACTTCTGTCAGCTCCTTTGGTACCCTTGGGTGGATCCCATGCATCCCATAGACTTGTGCACATCTATATGGCACAATAAGTCACTGATCATTTCCTGCTAGATTAAGGAGGTTGCATTCTGCTCCCCATCTTCCCATTAAAGGAGCTGGACACTCAGGTAGCAACTGGCATTGCTGACAAGAATAGAGGCACTCAGCATCTCAGCCTTTTCCTTGTCCTTGGTCACAAGCTTCTTTCCTGCATCTGGTAGAGGGTAGAGATTCTCCTTAGCTCTTCTTTTACTGTTAACATATTTACAGAAGCATTTTTTTTATTATTATATATAATACTGTTAGCCAGATTTAGTTCTAGCTGAATTTTGGCCTTTCTAATTTTCTCCCTACATACCCTTGCAACAACCTTGTACTCTTCCTGAGTTTCCTGCCCCTTCTTCCATAGCTCGTAGACTTTAATTTTCTTCCTGAGTTCTGCCCAATGCTCTCTGTGTAGTCAGGCTGGTCTTCTACCACACTGGCTCGTTTTACAGTACACAGGAATAGCTAGTTCCTCTGTCTTGAGGATTTACCTCTTGAGGAATGTCAAGCCTTCCTGGTCCTTTGTCTTTGTGCGCTACCTCCCAAGGGATGCCATTTCTGTTCACAAAGAGTAGGACTAGTAGAGAGCATTCCCTAGTCAGCTTGGTCACCAGCTGTGTTAGGAAGTTATCCAAGAATCTCTGGGACTGATTCCTGTCTGTTGTATTTCAAACAGACCTACTTCTACCCTGGTACTGCTTAATGGCAACACTTGTGATAGTGCTTTCCCATTAATTAAAATTAAATGCAATTAAAATAGCAACAGCAGGTTTGCTCACTATATGTATATATATATGTGCTCATTAATGTAATCCTCTCTAAGTAGTGGAAAATTTTCAAACACCGTACTGTCTTGCACACTTAGTCTTCACTGCACCCTGAATTATAAGGTGTTACATATCTTCCTTCTTTCAAATCAAACTGTGATGTCCTAAATAAGCCAAGAGATATGTCCAAGGTAACCCAGGCTGTCAGAGACAGAGCAGACAATAGAACAAAAATTTCAAGTTGGCCCTTTAACTTCTGTGCTGTCCTCTGCTCATAACAGAAGTGACAGAAGGAGCCCAGCAACATCCACCAGCTTAATAATAATCATGACTATGTTAGGAGACTGGATGGATAATGCAGTCCCAAAGTATGGACATGAACTAATGTCATCAGCATTGGTATAAATAGGGTGTCTGCATTTAATTAATAAATAATAGGCTGCAATGCTAATCTCCTTCTGCTAACTCTTTTCTAAAGGTGCAATCTATTAATCACATGTCACTGCCAGCCTGGTCACTTCTTTTTTTAGATTCGAGACAGAAAAAAATATAGCTAGAAATAAATGGATCCTAAATACATCAGGGCAATTGAATAGCACAGCCAGCATTATGATCCACTGCTGATTTCAATCCTTAGCTACAAGTTTTTCTCCCTAAGGACGGGTACAATACTTTAAAGAGAGAGTGAAGGCTTGCAACGTTGTTAAAGGTCAACATGTTACTAATGTCTGCAAAATGGAAGGGTTTTTTTCCGAGATTATTTGCCCATGGAAATTTTGTTGCTCTGCAATGTCTGTCAACATGCAGTAAGACCCATTTTTATAGGCAGTGGTTAAGACAGGTGAGATATTCCTTCTGAGATGGGGACAGCATAAATTTCTGAAATGCATTAGACAGTCTCACCTGTTTTTTATGGTAAGAGGGAAATCGCAGAACTGTTAATCTTGGACCATAAGGAAGGATTAATGCAAATTGCTTCATCTTCATGTGAATATCCACTTCCTAGGAAGCTTCCTTCTCATTTCTCTGAATAAACTCCATTGTGTCTATAGACACAATGAAGATTTTCACCTGTTCAGTTTCAGGATTATCACCCTGCTGTGTGCTTTTTAAAGTCTCTTTAGAAAAGCTTGGAAAACTTTGCCCCCAAAAAACCCATTGCTTGTGGTTTTGTGTGTGGGAGGTGGATAGGAGGCATGTGTTTTTAGGCCAAAAAACAAGTTTCATACAAATTATATTGATTGGAAAATACATCCTCCTATCTCTAGGTGTTACATGCAATTTATTACAAAAATGTATCCTTACTAATTGAACTGATTTCCAAAATTATTAAAAGATTTTCAGAAAGTTAATCTCTGCAATTTCAACCTTTTTGATATCAAAGTTGTGCTTAAGCCTCGAAAGAGTAATTCTCTATCTATATTTCTTTATTCTTCAGTAAAATGTAAGTCAGAAGTTTCAACACAGAACATCTGAGTGAAATTTTGAAGCCAGTTTATGCAAAAGGTTAAATGAGATCTAATGATTCCTTCCAGATCTAAACCCTATTAATTTCCTTTTAATCTATCCAGAAACACTGGAACAATGGCTAATGCTCCAGTGTTTTGGCCTTTTCTCTCAAACTTCAATAAGAGAACATTACAGGCTCAAATAAAAAACACATTGCCTGTGATACAAGGAAAGAGTGATGGATCACTCACTGAGATCAAGGAGAGACGGGGATAAATTCAGCTCATTGCAAATGCTGTAGAATTTACTTGCATCAGGATTTGAATTTCTGTTGTGAGATGTTTGACCCTTGTTTTTTTCTAGGTGGCTCTAGTCTTTTTCAAGAGTTCCCAGTAAAAACTCAGTTGGCATTCAGGGATCTATATACCCGTGTTTCTTCCTTCACTTCTCCCACATTAACCATGGGACCTGCCTTCCCTATAGTGAGTAGCTAACTGGCATAACGGGCTCCCTGTCACTATGGTGTGTCCCTCAGGCAACTGCTGAAACTCCATTTCTTTTCCACTAGCAAACTTTTGCACGAAAATTAGCTCCTTGGCCTTAGATATGACCAAATACACCAGCCAGGACCATATGGTGGGAATGTGCAGGAGAGTCCTTGCTGAGAAGGAAGTCATGCTATTTATTATCGTAAGGTCTTGTGAATTTTATTTAGTACCTCATTTGATTTATCTCAGAGGATGTGTCCCCAAAAGGAACTTTGCTTGAAGGCTGTACATAATGTTTCCTTTCCCCAGGTAGACTACCTCTACAGACCCTAGCCTAGTGTATTAGTTTCACTCATAGTTTTGCAACCCAGCATAATGCTTTTTCTCACATCTAGGAAGATACTGCATGTCAGATCTGCATCCAGACACTGTATCTAGTCTTATCTTTAGAGAGTAAGCTCTTAAGGAAAACTGGAACTCTGATTGTTCTGTATTGTACATACAATGAACCTGGTGTCATGGTTCATAACTGCTTTCTCAGGCACTGCCTCAAGATAGATAGTAAATAATTAGATTTTGGATCTAGGGAGTGGAGAGACTGCTTTGATTCAGTCCAATCTCCAAAGTCATTAAACTCAT
This sequence comes from Corythornis vintsioides, assembly GCA_025447755.1. Classification (NCBI taxonomy): domain Eukaryota; kingdom Metazoa; phylum Chordata; class Aves; order Coraciiformes; family Alcedinidae; genus Corythornis; species Corythornis vintsioides. Next base: position 64,902 of record JAOEGS010002070.1, on the reverse strand, counting down.
ACTGTCTTCATTCCCCCTTGCCTGAGGTTCTGGCCCATTCTCCCACATCTCTTCTTCATTAGCTATTCATAATAATAGTAGTCAGAGTCATTTTGGAAAAAAAACCAAAACAAAACAAAACAAGAAACCAACTCATTCAATGTACCTTACATTGTGGTAACATCATTTCATGTTAATTGGATGGCTGCTTGGAAGTTTAGGTATTCTGTGGTTTATAATCAATGCATTTTGCCATTCGTCAGAGATAGATAAAGATTTGGGGGAATTATTTACTATTCATATGGTATTTCACGGGCTGGAAGCAATTTTACTGGCTTTGAATTCCTGCATACTGAGTTTGATGCTACAAGAAAGAATCCCTCACTCCTAATACACTCAGATTACTTATTCCTTATTTTAAACACTCTTCTAGCCTGTTTATTGGGAAATTTCTGTTTGTGTTGTGAAACAATCCTGCCCTGGCATGAGACGTGTCCTACTGCATTTCCCACAGGCATGAGCAGGTAGTATCTCCTACAGGAATGAGTATGAGTTGAATCCCCTATAAAAGTGCAAGGAATCAGCCCCACAAAGTTAGCTCATGTATTTGGAAGAACATCATTATTTTGGGAGATTTTCAAAGGGAATATTTAGACAACCAAGGCCCATTGACTTTATGTGAGATTTGAGCATTGAAACACATTTGACACTTTTGAACATCTCTATTTATCTAACCAAGTTACTTCTGTGGAACTAATGATTAGAGAATCTGAGCACCTAATAATCTTTAATGCATGTACCCTTACAGCACCAATGCTGCTTTATAGAAGGAAACTGGAATCAGAGCAAGATATTCAGCTGTTTTTTCAGACAAAGATAACATTAGTCACCAGATTAAAATGGAGTGAGAATGATAGTCTGACCCTAAGTAACCTCTTCAAGGTCAAGGAGAAAATCTGTGGCAAGGCAAGAAGTTAAATCTCAGTCTTCCAAGCTGTAACCTATTGATTTATGTAGAGTTTTCTCTTCCTCTGTGCAGGATCAAGCTGCAAGACTGCCCTTAAAATTGAACACAAAGGAAACAATCCCTCACTAATTGAAGCCAACTGTTTATCCTCCCTGGGGGAAAATGTTTCAGTGTAGTGCTGCCTTGAAAATTACCTCTCTACAAATGATATTACAAGGAGCCATATTCATTTTTCCATCACAGATTCTAAACCAAGCTGTTTTTAAAGATAAAAAAAAAATATTTCTTAATGATGAAAACACATTTTAAAGACACTGGTATTATACAGTGGCTTTAATCTGGAGTTGTTTTTTGGTTGGTTGGTTGGTTGGTTTTTTCTTTGAGCTTACTTTCTGCCATGAGAATGGGAGTGGTAGCAAACCCAAATACAAAAATGAAAACTGACTTTAAAGAAGAATTAAAACAGATCAGATTATCTCTATTGCTTAGGCTGATTAGGACGCAACAACCCCTCTTATTCATCCCCTGACATTATGAAGTAAACACATTAATGGAAAAAGATGCCTTTCCTTTTTAGAACAAACCTCAGTATTTGCTACAAGCCTTAGGTTTTATATAGTAATTTTTGTTCATAGATCTTAACTAGGGTTTCAGAAAATTCAAATATCATCATTCATATGATACAGATGGAAAACTGTAACATGAAAAGGTGAAAGATGTGATTCATCTTACCTCACTTCAGGTGTCTAGAAGTGAGATATCTAAATCCAAGTTAATTGCCATAGGTTCATTCAAGATCAGTGAAGTAAGAGAGAACAGAAACTTCTAAGCACCATTTATTCCATCTGTTTTAGGATGGGTTGAATCATACTTTGGAAACACCTCTTTCCCTCCACTGTCTATAGGAGGAGACTACATTACTTAGACTATATGCCTAATATTTAGGTGCTAACACTAGGCAAAATGAATCCTGTCTGAATTAAGGATGACATCACAGCAGATTTATTTAAAATTTTTTATATCCCTAAGTCCAGGGGTCCTAAGAGGGCTAGTTTCTGGGTAAAAATAATAGATACAGTTTACACAGAGAGATAAATTATTTACATACGGATTTTGTACCTCCCAATCTGATTTTGTATACATACTGCAAAATATATATAGTAATTGGAAAATGCTGTGTATGTCAGGGAGAAAGTTTCCTTGACCTCCAGTATATCCTGAGTCTTGAAACTTCTTGCAAGCTGTGATACTATAATCTGGATCTCAGCAAAAAAGGGGCAAAACCCTTCTCACTGAAATTCCCACTCAGGAAAGGAAGAGTCCTGTCTGAATCGAAACTGCTAGGTTGAGCTAGTCTTATTTTAAATTGCTTAAATGTAATCACTGTGTGCCAACAGCTGAGAGTACTGACTGAAGTCAAAACATTTCCTAGCACCTACATCACACTAAAACTCACTTTCCAGAAAGACCCTGGATTAATCTAGAGTCAAAGGTCTTCTCACACATGCAATAACCAAGTAACATTCATGAAGAAACAGGTACAGGGCATTACATGCTGAACACTGAACTGAGGTTGTACCCTGAAATACTTTAGGCCACAGTATAACTGTACAGACTGTGCCAGATTTGGAAACAGCAAACTTATTATCTCAATCTGGGATTTTAAAAGTGTTTAGGTACCCAATTGACATTGATTACAGTTTGGGTTAGATGAATAAACAGATACACATTAAGTACATGTATATGTCAGAAGCATGCAATTCTTTCGCTAGAAAGAACTGAAATTAAGAGCTAAAATAATTATGACAGTCAAGGGAATAACTCTGGATGCCTCATAGCATTTTCTGTTATTAACTATAAAACATTCCTGTTTTAATCCCTATTTTAAGTGACTTGCAACTGGTGAGTTTGCTTATAGATCCCTCAGTTTCTTTTGTACTAATTCTTCTCTCTGTCATTCCTTTTTTAATCACATTTTTGCACAAGACCTCTTCTAAGACCTCCTCCTTGGTCTCTGCCTCACAGCTTGCAACAATCAGCCATGATTGACTCCCGTATGAGGAGAGGCTGAGAGAGCTGGGGCTCTTTAGCCTGGAGAAGAGGAGGCTGAGGGGGGACCTCATTAA
>JAOEGS010002070.1:40120-53648 GCA_025447755.1 Corythornis vintsioides | reverse complement strand
ATATACATACACATACATATACATACACATACACATACACATACACATACACATACACATATACATACACATACACATACACATACACATATACATATATATAATGTGCAGGTACAAAAAGCAGAATGGTAATTTATTCAGCAAAATGGACTATCTCACGTTTTCTTAGTGAGCTTTCTGTTTGATCTGACAAACAGCCCCCTAACAGAAAAGTGTGGTGAACTACCACTGTGTCAGTTCTGGTAGAAAACATTTTACAGGAAACACCTTATCACTGCTGATCTATTGAATGGTCACTTAGCAAAGCCTTCAAAATCCACTGTGCAGGATGGAAAAGCAAAAGACCAGCTCCTAATTTCAGCTACACCTGTGCAAATCCTGAATAACTCCTTGGGACTGAGAGAAGTCTTCAGTTTCCGCAAGAGGTTTATCCAGATAAGCTGATATAGGTGTAGAAAACTCTGCCACCTCAGAATTTTCTTTTTCCAAAAGTATAATTACTTCTGTCTAAGCAGAAATGGTACAAAGAAATTATAAAATATCTACTTTATCCTAACCATATTAAACACCTCTATAGCTCAACCCAACAAAAGTCTGAAAAACCTACATTGCCATCACTGCTGTTAAACTTTAAGTCAGTGCCTGATACTTCACTTCTTAACGAGGCAGCTATTTGTTTCCCATGCAATCGCTGTCACCTGCCTGCCTTTTAAAATCAAATAATAATTGAATATGAGGAAAGCGAGACGAAGTAAAGGAGATTTAATAAAGAGAATCTTTTCTGCAGAGGGAATTTCTTTGGCAGTGATTACGTTACTAATTGATCAGCACATTGCCTGAGAGAAGCCAGAGACAATTATACTTAGCACTGTAGCTGAAAGAAATACAAGTCAACTACCTCCTCGGCTTTCGCTGTCCGCTGGTTTCACCTGGATCGGTCTGTTCATCTGTAAGAAAAAGCAAAGAGAGACACATCATAAATGGTGGAATTAAATATTCATATATAAATGCTTGCTTTGGATTTTTTTGCTGTTTGTTTCTTTGGGTTTTTTTTTGTTTTGTTTTGTTTTTTACTATGCATCATAGTTAACATCAAAATGTAGTGCAGAAGTGGGGAAAAAGCAATTAGTAAGCAAAGAAGTAAGCACAGAATACAGGCTACTTCTTGGTCTGAGGTAAATCAGTGCCACTTCATTTACCTGACAGGGGCTCTGTTGAGTCACACTGGGAGAGGAATCTGACTCATTTCACACAGGTCATGAAATTTTAAACATAAATTTTAAATTTCTAATAGTTTCCTCTGGAAACAGTACTGTGACAGAGCAGAAATGCTGTGTCAGAACATCAGGATCAGTGAAACTTTATTTGCAAAGATTTCTTGAGATTGGTATGATGGAAGAAAAAGGAAAAGTGAATTCCACCTCCACTGTTAGCTCAGTAGGATAGTCACCTGTGACACAGAAGACTCCATTTTATACTTGGAGAATGGGATTTAGATCTGGCTTGTCTACATGCTGCAGGACTGATGGCTATCAAGACCTTTTTACTGGGGGAAGAAGGTAGGATATGAGCCAAAACATTCCTTTATCACATCTGAACATAAACAAGTATAAAAATCTTGCTATCATGCTCTGATTAGGATTTCTGTTCTACAACTTATCCTTCTCTTTCTCTCAGCAAAAGTATCGGGAACCACGATTACCTCCAGACCTGCTCATTCCCAGGAGTGAGTGCAACAGATATTGACAATCATCTCCACTAGTAGTCCCTAATATGATATGGGTGTCTGGTGAAGAGAAGTAAAGATTTTATCAATGTCATCCAATGACAGGATAAGAGGCAATGGGTGCAAGTTGGAGCACAAGAGGTTTAAGGTCAACACAAGGAAGAACTTTTTCTCAGTAAGGGTGACAGAGCTCTGGAACGGGCTACCCGTTGAACTAGGTGATCTTCTAGGTCCCTTCCAACCACTAATATCTGTGAATCTGTGAATTTACCCCTCCTTTTAATAGCTGGAGATGCAGGTTGAATCAGAACCAGCTGAAATTTTTATCTGAAAGCCCTTCCCTTCCTCCTCCTCCAAGTCACTTAAAGCAATTCATTCACTGTGTAAACAGACTATTCAAACTATCTTCCTGAGTAATTCCTCTGAGTGGAATTATATTATCCTTTAGATTTGGCACAGAAAAAACCCCACCCTGCATGTTCAAAGAAGTATCACAAGGAGTAGAAAATCAGAAGGCAAAGGGAATCTCCCAACATACTGCTCCCATTAAAGTCAGACCACAAATTCACTGGTGAGTGTCACAGGGTGGCTTCAGATGATACTATCCCTTCCTTACTTGTGGCTAATCACAGTTGGGTAGCAAGGCTGTTATTTTTCTTTTTTTTTTTTTTTCCAATTTTCCTTTTTTTTTTTTTTGAAAGTAGTTCATAATCATTTAGATTTATTCTAATTGCTCTGCAGACATATTTAGTAATAAAAAGTTATCAAGCTAGTTGACAAGTAGGTTAAGATGATGGAGAGCCTAGTAGATCCTGCTGCATTGTTGTCTCAAGAGGAAAATGTACTTAGCTATAAACTGACTACTGTTAGACTCACACTTGGGAAGAGAAGGATCAATGGCTCCAGATGCTACAGAGCAATTTCTGCTCTCCTATATGCCTGTATCATCCAACAAACTACAGACAGCTGAAGTACTAAAGCCAGCAAAGAATCTGTTACTGGATAAACCTTGTATAAACCCCTGCTTCTGCAATTGAAAAGACTTGTTTCTCTAACATGTATCACAAGATATTAGCAGGGCTGGAGGTGAAATATTTAACAATATGCTATCAGGATAGACACCTTGCCATAGGGCTCCTGTAGCCATATGCAAACGGTTAGCTCTTACAGACATTCAAAGATAGGTAAGGAGTGTAAATTATGTCATGTATCTCCAAACATTTAAAAGTTCAATGTCTAAAAAGTGTTATTGTAAGCCACTCTTAATATTGGTATTTGAGATTAAAAGGCTGAATGGATTTCTGCAGTGTCTGTTTCTCTCCACTGTTCATAAAGGTAGTCTATACAGTTAGTTAGTTAGTTAGGTGAGATGAACTCCATCTGGGTGCTCATGCATGGGATAATGAAGCCAAACTACACAGTTACTGTGCTTTAAATTTCCCCAGCTGCTCATCCACTACTATTGTTTTGTGTTTACACTAAATTTGTATTAACATCATCCATGTATTGAGGTCTGACTTGAGAGCTGTTAATCTTGACCAGCTGCACTCATGCTATATATTATGGCTTTCTAATGTGGACACAATGAATTAACTCCAATGGTAAGAAAAGGGTGGTGAGAGGTCCTTGGAGATGGGAATTTAGAGAATGTGTGCTGTATACATCCCAAAGAGTCACTGTCCGGAGTTCAGAATCAACAGTCTTGAAATGAACAATACTTCAGAAACCTATGAAGGAGATACTGTTCTGAAGCCTGCTAAAGGCCATGAAAATCCCCACTGAACTCAAGCAAGCTTTGGATAGAGTTTTTAGAAAATCTAGACAGAGCTCTTCTATTTATTGAGTTGGATGTAGTCAATTTGCAAAAGGCAGAGATCATCAGACACTTCAGGAAAGATGAGAGGAGACTAATATTTGTTGTGGGTTGGAGTTGATGTTTGGTTGGTTTTTTTGTGGGTTGGTTGGTTGGTTGGTTTTTGGCGTTTTGTTGTTTTGTTTTTTTTTCATATTGGAAACTAAGAAAAATAAACAATCCCAAGAAAAGAAGACAAAAAAAAGAAGAGAGGGTGGGAATAAGCATCCAACAGAGGAAGAAAAAACTGGGGAAATTAATAAGTAAAAGGCTAGTGTAATTTGATGTACACTATGATTTATACACTTGACAATTTCTTTATAGACCAAAGAGAAAATGCTGCCTGCACGAAGCCCGTAATACAAATTGAGATCATCTTGACATGAAAGACACCAATTATAGGGAGAAACAGTGAGAGGAAAATAATTAAGTTTCCTCTCTCCATCTATTGAATTTTATTTATTTATTTATTGCACAGTCTCTCTAGGAGCAAGAAAGTGGCATGGGGAATAGAAAAAGGATAAATGGTAAAATAAAATGGCAGAAAGATATACCTTCCCCAGTCTGAGGAAATGTCTTCTTAGGGAGAAGTGAATTCAGAGGTTGCATAGGAACTGCAGATGTGTCTGTGAGGTTTACAAGAAGTTTTCAAAAGAGATTTGGCAACATGGGAAAAGATCTGGGTTGGCTGATCCACCATTTGAGCTGTCAGATGGACAGGATGAACTCCATTAGGCTCCATTAGGCTAGTATGAACAACACCTCTGTTCATTGTAATGGTCCTTCTTTCCTACGCCCATGGATGCTCTTTGTACTCTCTTTGGAAACACAGTCATGTTTCTTTATTCTATCTTATCCCTGTTGGACTGGAACAGTGAAACAAATATACTCTTTTACCATTGGTTAACTCAGAAAGAGATTATCTCCTCTTTAGTCTCCCTTCTATCCTTTATGACCTGATGAAAAATTTTTATTCCCTATATTCTTTACCAACTCAGAAAATTCATGACATTATGGTACCAGAATGCCTAATAGTCATAAAACCTCTATAAATCAGGACAGTATGTTTATTCTCATTCATGACTCAGAGTCCAGTTTTACCACAATCTTGTTTTGAAATGCCTCAAACAACAGCAATGCTATGAGAGGTGTGCTCAAAGGTACTTAGGAAAGAGACAAAAAATGTAATTGGTTTTCCAGTTATGTATGACGGACCCAATTTTCAAAGCAGTGGCAAATGATGGCAAAACAAATTTTTAGTCACAACTGTTCCCAGGGTGGCCTCAGACAAAGCCTGTGTCTCTTGTTTCCTGTCTGTGTTGGGAACTATATGCACTGGGTACCACTACAGATGTGAATTGGCCCCATTTTAGGAAAAGGGGTTGCATGTCTTTTTTCCACAAATGCCATAAGCACTTGGGTTGATGGAGCAGTTAGAACTTCAGGTGCATCACACTTCACATTTTCCTTTGATCCTTTGCACATTCATCTCTGCTAAAAAACACCTTTAGTATCACCTTTGCATACCTTGGACAAGATGATCATATTTGTTACACTTCATACCCTTCATTTTGGCTTTTCTTTCCCTTTACCTAAAACCAACCCATTCAAATGATGCCAGGTGTCATCCTTTCACACCAACTTGCCATTTGCCCCACCTACCCCCACACAATTCTCTCTGCAAGTAGAAACACGACATCATTTTTCATGTCCAATTACAGCCACTGTGGTGCCACTGTTAAAAGACAGAGCAGGTACTCCTGTCAAAAAGGGTTTGAGTTACAAGAAGCGATGAATTACAGCAAGCCCTTTTTCAATTCTCCACAGAAATGAAATGTCAGGTCTTGCTGCTGTATTTTTCTCAGCACCATCAGCTACAGGCCACTGCAGGAATTAGACAGGGGACAGACGCTTTTCCGCATCATGATTTTTCTTTTCCTAAGGTTGTAGTTTTCTCCCGCACCAACCTTTTTCTTCTCCCTCTGGCTTTGATATTAATTTCAAGCAGGTAGAAGGATCACCTGGGATAGAAGAGTAGGAAGCAGAGACAGCTGATTTCTCATTGTCTCCATCTTTCTTACTCTCACTGTTCATACTAGCCTTTTCTTTCTTATGTCACTCACTTTTTCATTAGTCATTAATATGTATAGTGCTTCTATCCAGGACTAAGGTTCTTCCATGCTTGAGAATGTAGACACCTTGAATAGCTTCAAATATGATCTCAGATAGGAAGGAAAAATAAGAAGAGGAGAAGACTATTGAGGATCACTGAAATTACACTAGTGGTTAGGAAGATTGTGTCCAAAGCAGAAGAGAGGTAAGCTGGAGATAATCCATTGGTTGAGCTAAGGAAGGAACCACTCCAAGAATCAAAAAGTGGCTCTAGAGATTGTATGACCTATAGATCATGGAAGATTACCACAGTGAACATCTATCTAGTTATAGTATTACCACACATCCTTAGAGGGCTTAAAGAATTTGAAAACACCCTGAGAATGAGTTAGGAGGGCTTGATTAAGTCTTCATATTAAAAAATGCAAAGAAAGGTATTTGTTTGTCTATGTTTCCTGAAGTTCCCAAGGACACAGTCTAGTAAAGTATAGAAAGCAGAGGTATTAACATCTGACAGTGCATGTTTCCAGTTCTACATTGGGCATCTGGATGAATTTAGACATATCATTACATCTGTCCCTTCCTCAGCTTTCTCTTCCATACAGTTAAGATATAGATACTCTAATGCATCATGAAGGTCACTGAAAAAAATTTATCTAAATGCTGTTGTTAAAACAAACAAACAACAAACAAACAAACAAACAAATGTCCAGTCATTTTTATGTCTGAATTATGTGGGCAGATATATTGGCAAGTAACAAACTCTTCTTGCTCAGTTTCATTCTGTTCCACTTGATATTGTTCAGACATCAGCCCTCTAAATCCATGACAAAACACTGCTGTGGCCTAATCACAAAGGGTAAGATGCTGATCTGAGCTAGCAGGTCTTAGCAGATGCTTACTGAGCACTGCTGCATCTCTCTAGGTGCTGGCTAGTCTCATGGAAGAAAATCCCATCCCAGAACAACTGGCTTCCTAAAGATGTTGTGTATTTCTTGGTGATCTTGTAACATAATTGAGATTTTAATTGGAGGTATGAGGAGTTAACTGCCTTGAAGTTTTCAGAGAAGGTGGTTACTTAGTTCCTCAGTGGGAAAGATTTTTAGTTCAAAATCTCTCCTCCAAACACTGAGATGATTTTCATTTTACCACTTTTGCCAACTTTTTGGGAGTGTGATGTGTATGGAGTAATAATTCCTCTGAAGTCAACAAAGGCATTTATGTGAGTAAAGGTACTGACAGGAATGTGTTTGTAGGAGTGGGTCATAACTTTTAAAGCATTGAGCAAAATCTGCTGTGATTGAATACCCTAAGGAAATGCAAAGTATATTAGTGTCAAAGTTGGAAAGGCCAAGAAAATCCCTACAATTGAATTGTGTATAATTGCAAAGTTCAAGTAAATCACTATATACCTGATTCTGAGTGACATAACTGAATTACAGTGATCTAAACTAGATAGCTGTAAGAGAGAATCCAAAACAGTCTCCTCTCTCTGAAATAAAAACAAAGTTTGGGCCCAGGACCTCAGCTCAGGAATATTTCTTTGAATGTTACAGAATCATGAAAGCTGCTTCAACACAAGTTGGCTCCTTACACAAGACAGCATCCTCTCTTTGTATACTACAGCTGTAAGACATAGACCAAAAGCCTGCCCCCATGGGAATAAAGTTAAGTGCTGTGGTTGCATGAATTGACATGTAATTACACATTAAGCATAATTTTGTGTGGGTAGTGCAAATTGACACAATGTTGGACTAATAAAAGAGCAGGGAGAGGAAATGTTTTAAGAAGTTTGGTGAAAAAAACCAACACATTCGCTTGCCTTGTAAGAGACATTCACTAGTAATGCATTGCATCTGAAATTACTGTATCCCAAACCTTATCCGGTTAGTGGACTTTTAATTTGTCCTTCTCACCTTCTTCCCTGCCTGACAAGATGTGTGTAATAGGCATGTACACAAATAGATGAGAAGACCTGAAATGGGAAAGTATGAGATATGAAAAAAATTCTTGAAGGGTTTGACCTTTACAAATCAGTCAATGCTCTGGTGCCTACCCCTGAGAATGATTGCTACCGGCCATCTCTGCACTCTGAGAGTATTTTCTATATATCATATAAAACACATTATAATCCATCCATCTAATGATTGATTCATCTTTCCAGTTATCTCGTGTATATAGATGAACCTAGGTGGGGGCTTAAATTCATTTCAGGCTCATGTGCAGAAGCCTATGACTTAAAATCCAAAACTTTCTCCCCACAGAAGTAGTTTGGATTTGAGTTGAAGACACTGCTGATCTTCTTAATAACAAAGTAAAACTTCTGTAATACAACAAATATTTTAGTTTGTACTTGGAGAAAGATGAGCATGTAGTGCCCAACCTGATGTTGCCTCTGGTTTTAAATGGAGGGATAAAGCAGGAACTCAGTCCTTTCATGTTTGAGTACCATAAGAGGAATAGAACACAGAATACTTTGAACAACAAAGACTTATTTTCCAAAACAAAAGAGACTATATTTTTTTGAGCATTTATTTTTAAGTATCTTCTGTGCACTGTTTCATATGCAAACCTTCATGTGGAATTGACGGCAGGAGATCCCCTGCTTTGGGCAGTCATGCAGTAAAAATTATGTTCAATAGGTCTACCTTTTCCCACTGCACTATGCCACCACACACATAGTGTTCCCTAAGGTACTGGTGCGCTGGTCATCCAGATGAGTATTTATTCACACTCATAGATTTTCCCTGACTTATGCACTTGACCTTTTCTTTTCTGGGAAAGAAGAGGACCTAGTGGATGCTGATTTTGGCCTGGGAAATATATCTATAGTGCCAGACCCCCACATATGTGAGAAGTCCCTGGACATTTAGGGAGTATACTCAAGTACATGAAGACACCCTCTGATGATAAGTTACATAAAAGGGATAGCAGAGGTGTAAGATTTGAAAGGACATCCTTGAATGACATCCACCATTAAGCCAAGTTCCCTGCTGCTACCTTGAGCACTTAAAATGTGAAATTCTGTTCATAAACACATCAAATTCTAATATAAAACTAAGTCATCTTTTGCTGTCCTTTCCTTCCTTCTTCCCTACTATCAGTAGGGATAAGCTTTTCCACAGTCTCACCTCTCTTCTAATTTCTCACTTGAGTTTCTTTCAGGATAATTTAAATCCAATTTTAAAACGTGCTCAGACTGCTTTTTATCTAAAATTGTTCTTCTCTGTCCCTGGGATTTTCTATTAGCCAACTCTGTGCAAATTTAGCAGAAAGCAACCACGTTTTCTTTTGGCCTAGATAGTGTGATCTTAAACACCTTCAGGGCAGATTAACAGCATAGTCCACACATATGAAGGTAATCCCTATAGGTACAGTCAAGATAGCCTTAAAATACCTAGCACGGCTAACAAATAAATTAGGTGGCAACAAAGAACTTAAATGAGTAATGTGAATATGTGTCAAGGGTCCTAGATTGGTTTTGCAATGTGTACTCAGCTCAGTTGTTTGCAGTTGTGGTTTTATTTGTGCCTGTACTGCCTGGTTGAAAGCTTGCTCCCAGATCTTGTATTTGAGTTGTCTCACAGATGCTTTCTGCATTGGTCTGCTCTGAGGTTGCTCAGCCTTGGCTGCAGCTGGTGCTCACCCAGGCAGACACACAGTTTGGAGTATGTTCAGGAGCTGTCTTGAGGTGAAGTTCAGATAAGAGGAAAGGTGGGATGTCTTCTGTATGTAGGGCATAAGGTGGTTTTGTGCATGTTGACACACTATACACAGGCCAGAGGCCTCTTCTGCAAAGACATAAGCAGTGAAGGAAAGGAAGCCACGGAGACAGATATATTACTCAAGGAATTATAGACATAACCCCTGTCCCCTTACTTATTGATGAACATCTGTTCTTGTCTTTTCCCTATCCTAAGCCCATGATCTTTGGGTGTTTGCAGTTCTCTGCTGTACTCTTTATTCTCTAGGCTTTATCTTTTCTTCTAAAGCAAGATCCAAATGCTGCCTTTGCCATTAATGCTTGCTTGGCTTTACTGTGCAGACTTTAGGAGGCCAAGCGCCCATTGACTTCAGTACTTTGAGTCCAAAAGGAGCTTGGGCACCATCCATTGAAGAAGATTAGACCTTCTGTGCTTGTGGCTTTGTATGCCTAGCTGTAAAATAAGTACCACAGCCAGCCCTTTGGCTCATGGAAAAATGCTTTCCATGGCACTGCCATTTAACAAAAAAATTGAGTAAGCAGTGTAAATTAACTAGCTGATTTCTCTCACTCTCCCAGTCATAAAATAAAGGTTTTCTCACTGATATAGATATGCTAGTAGACTCAGAGACTGAATTAAACATTAAACTGGAAGAGACTATCACAAGGTTAAGTTGGCAAGCAGGGTTTTCCTGAGTCAGAAAGTGATTTTTAAGGGTGATGTATGTTCACTCTTCTCCTCCCACTCTCATCTCCCTTCTCCCAAGGGTTAAGGTCATCTGTAGGCTAAGCCTCCTGTGGTATAAAAGTTAGCAGTCCATTTACCTCAGCCCTGCATCCCAGGAGGACCAGATCTAAACCTATTCCAAGTAGAATGTTGTAGCACTTCTGAAGAACAGGGACTTCCTTCTCAAGAAATATCCCTATGATTATACAAATGGTACAGTTATGATATCCATTCTGTTCTATTAAAGAACAAATATAATCTAAATATTTTACGGTAACATGAAATAAGCCCTGTTTGAGCATAAAATAACCCCATCAGTCATTCCACCTTCTCCACTGTTTTGTCTAAACTGATTTGAAATCACATCTCAAATCTTATGTGTGAAAACCTTGCCGAAACATAAACCCTTTAGCTGTGCTCTGGATCAGTGCTGCAGTTCCTGAAGGAACCGGCAAAATGCAAATAACAAAAAATCATAGAACCATAGAATCATTTAGGTTAGAAGATCCTAATTCTGGCCGTTAACCCAGCACTGCCAAGTCAACCACTAAACTATGTCCCTCATCACCACATCTACATATCTTCTAAATACTTTCAGGGATGGGGATGCAACCTCTTCCCTGGGCACACCTGTTCCAATGTTTGACAATGCTCTTGATGAAGACAGTTTTCCTAATGTCCAGTCTAAACCTTTCCTGGTACAACTTCAGGCCAATTCCTCTTGTCCTATCATTTATTCCTGGGAGAAGAGGCCTACCTCAGTACAACTTCCTGTCAGGGCGTTGCAGGGAGTGAGCAGATCTCCCCTCAGCCTTCTTTTCTCCATGCTAAACAACTCCAGGTCCTTCAGCCACTCCTCATAAGGATTGTGCTGTAGACTATTCACCAACTTCACTGTTCTCCACCCACCACCAAAACAAACAAGGAAAGACTCAGGGAAAGAATAAGACTATCTTAGTCTTGATAGTTCTCCTTTAAAAGAAAAAAACTTCTATGCAAAGTTTTAGAGCATTAACTTATCTTCTTTCACAGTTAGGAAATGCATATTAGGGGGTCATTTTAAGCCCATCTACCTGTTCAAGTCAATTCTCTACACCAAACAGGAAATAAACAAGCAGAAATTTGCAAATATTAGTATACATTGAAAGAGACAAGAAAACAACAAAAAAATCTTTAGCTTCTCAAATATTTCCTGAATCAGGAAAAGCATGGACGTCTTAAAACACCAGACAAAACCCCACAATCTCTCCAGATTCCAGATACTCTTAGTCAGTGCAATTTCCTGTACTGATTTCACCCATATAGAATCAGTCTTTCCAATGCAAAAGGAGCTACCCCTCACCTCATGTATGTATAACTAGTATCATCTAGTCCTGTGTTTTGACAATTATCTATAACATAATTACCTGACTGATGAGTATTGTTGATTAATTATGCCATTCTTCAAAGTTGATCTGGGTACTTAAAATAAACAAACACCCTGGTTGGGTAACAAAGGTGATTTTATATGTCTGTTCCAGCCAGCAAAGAGCAGCAATCCATTCCACTGTGTTGGGATGTGGTCAGAGACTCCCAGAGATTAATTTCTGATATGTCATTCATGTGGAGCTACTTCTATTCTGATCCCTGACTGCAGTCTGGTTTCCCCCCTCCCATATGATAAATATTCTGTCTCCATTAAGCGCTATCCAACAAGAACAATATCTGTTACTAATGCACACCAATGCTTTCCTCCTTTAATTATGCCTAAATGTTGCCTTTCTTTCTTTTCTACCCTGAAAACCCACTTTTTTCCCTTTCTTTTTTTTTTTTTTTTTTCTTCATCAATATGTACCAAAGCATTAAACAAGACATTCCATTAATTTCTTCATCATCATAACTTAAGCCTGGGACATACCCTTTAAATATTCATTCAGCTATGAAAACTGGGCATTAAAATTTTAATAATGTCAAGCTCATTTTAACTGAGATCCTGGGGGACTATTACGATACAATTAGAATAAATATGATGATTGATTTGGTGTAAAGGTTCACCTGTCCACATCTGTTAGTGGCCGGAAGCAGCATGCCACATCTGGACGCATAGCTGATAGCTTCAAGTTATTTACTCCCTTTTTTCTCACCCACATTTGCTTTTCACTTGCTTGTGAGCTTGACCTCATCACTTGCTTGCATAGTATGTTCAGCTTGAATGAAGTTGGAAGAGGCAAACCAGAGAGGCCTCATCAAGAAAACACAACTCATCCATCTGCATTTTCCTCCCTCTTTACACTTCTTGTACTGTGACATTTGATTAAAGATGGTGTGTTGATCAGAGCCACCAGAAGTTCAGCTATAAACATTCTGGTGATATTAACCATTAACCTTTTTACAGTATGTGTCTGAACTCACAGGGTCTGATTCTTCTGTGTGTGAATCGGTAGCAAGGTTAAACAGCACTGATATGTTTGAACCAGTGTGGAGCAGAACAAAGCTTGCTGCTTTATAGCAGTGTCCTTCCAATATCACAGCAGAGAAATAGTCTAAAGATGTGATGCTGTGAGTGAAAAAAAAAAAAAAAAAGAGAGGGAAACTGAGCAAGAAATTACACTACTTAAAGGAATCTTCTGTTTCAAATGCAGGATGTTCTCAAATACACACACAGATAATTAAAAGTTTTTTGTCCACTGGGTGCTGAGTATACTTGAAAATTTGGGCCAGATAGTACTTTCTCTGTCTGCAATGTGAATTGGGTGCTACATGTTGTAAATATGAAATTAGGTAAATTGAAGTCATGACCACTGAGAGGTGGGTTGTTTGGGTTTTTTTGATCATCTACTTTAAATAAATTCCTAATTAATTATTTGAAAGATGGTATAATGCAAACCTTTCTGTATTTAAAGGTAACCCTGATCTAGCCCTGCTTAAAAGCTCTGTAAGAGTTTCTAACTTTTTGGAGTTTACCATCAGTTTCCTGTGATATGGTGTTTTCATTATACTCTCAAATTCTGAACTCAAGCAAATTTTTAACGAGAATTTTAATTTCAGAATAAAGGAAAATTTTTAATGCTCAGAATCAAGCGAAAATGAATATGTGAAAATGCAATCTCATTTGTATTATATTGTACATGATTGCTTGAGATAATTTATGATTTATGCATTTTCACAGTAGGCAGTGTTAATTATTAGCAGCATTATTTGTTTTTCACTGCTTTAAGCTATTTCTTTCCTCTCTGCACTTTGCTTAAAGCAGATACTGATCCTAAGTCTAGATCTTCTAGGTCCCTTCCAACCCCTAACATTCTGTGACTTCCTTTTTCAAATTCAAATCAAATCCAGTTTCCGGTCCTATTCATCTTATCTTCTGCTGTATTATTTACTTTTCAAAACCAAGTAAAAATATATAAAGCTACCCCAAAGAACTCTTTT
>JAOEGS010002070.1:3552-21594 GCA_025447755.1 Corythornis vintsioides | reverse complement strand
TGATCCTGCTCTGGCAGGGGGGTTGGACTAGATGATCTTCTAGGTCCCTTCCAACCCCTAATATCTGTGAATCTGTGGAATCTGTGAATAATGCATGTAAGAATGGAATGCCTCTGCCTTTATCCTTGTGCCCTAACAACAAACTCCCACCAAAGTAGTGTCTTCTCCATGCCATGGCTTGTGTGTCAAATGCAAGCAACAAACATTGATGCAAAGAATCTGTAATCCACATAAGGCAATATATGGAAGAAGGGGGAAAAGCTTGAAGAATACAACAGCCCCCTTCAGAGTCCTATCATTCATTAGGTTGAAGAAAAAAATTAAACCAAGGACAGTGAGCTGCAATTTAAAACCCTCTCTGATAGATCAGGATGGGCTTCTTTGAGAGACCCATGCCAGAACTTTGTTTGCAAGGTACTTCACCGTTGACCCCAAAAACCCATGGGAGTATGCTGGGTACACTGCAGAGAGCCCTGCTGATGCCTAATCTCTGTGTGGAAACAGCTCTGATAAAGTACCGCTCTGGTGGCCAAAAATTCTGTAGCGATTTTCAAGCAAACTACAAGCTAATCCCTAGGATCATGATTAACATGTTTATTTTGCACAGTTAAACAGATTCTAATGTCCAGGGCTGGGTGTAAGCATTGTTAAGAACACAGACACTAAGCTGCCAGCACTGGGTTGCCTTTGATGATCTAGGTGGACACAACTCTGTAAGTACCCTGAGCTTCCTGAGAGTGGGGAGGTGCTTTTGTTTGGTTTCTTTGCTTTTGTTTTATTTATTTCATTGATTGATTATGGTTTTATTTGTTTGATTATTTGTTTATTTTATTTTCCAGACCTGGAAGCTGCTTTGGCCTGCCACTGAACAGTCTTCCTAAATAGAAGACAATAGTTCTTTTTTTTTTTTTTTTTTTTATTAGCCACTTACTGTCCTAGTTTTAGACAATGTATTTTACCTTGGTCATTTAAAGAAATTTTTACAGCCTGAAAAAAACAAGCCTTTCTACTCAGTAAGCTGTAGAAGAAAATAATTGAGAGAGAGGGAGAAAATAGCTCTTCTCTACTTGTCCAGATTCTGCCAGGTTCTCTAGTCAGGAGATCACATAAGATGCTAAATGAAAGGAACTCAGTCTCTTGGACATATATTTGCTTTTGCTCTCAAAAGAACAATTAAGTCACATGACTTTGAAATAATAAACAGTTCTGTTAACAGCCACTAATAGGAAAGCATTCTTGCAACCCACAGCAGATTTTTCCTGCCTGAGAAACAGGGTATTTACTTTCATATTGCTTGATTTACCTGTCAGTTTTCAAGATTTGTGGGGGATCCATTACATCCCCATTTCTTCCAAAAGCATGTGATGGAATAAGAGAGGATAAAGCACAAATCAACTTTCAGGGAAATCACATAGTAGAGGGATATCAGGAAAAACAGACCTCAGCTGTGCAGAACAGGATAGTTTCTCTTGTACATTCAGCAAAACACCATCCTTGTACTGACATAGTCCAGATACTCAGAAAGTTTCTGTGCCCTTTGGATTCCTCTCCACAACCATTAGGATGTGCTGCACACCAGCAGTCACTAATTACATTAGAGGAAATCTGATCTTAATTAGAAGTACAAATGCCATGCCAGGTCCTTTCTTCTCATCTTCAGAGATCCAGGCAAGCCAGTATCTCTGCCTTCTCATGACATCTGGTAGTCACTGACATATGGTGGTCACTGTGGTCCTTAATGTTATGCACTGAATTGTACTCTCTTGTGTTGCATCTTCCATGCTGTCCTTTTCCCATTCCCCTATGGTCTTTATGTGTTTACCCAGCCTCATCACAACAGCAGATTGACTTAAGGAATGACATAGGCAGAACTAATCCTGCCTTGGGACCTGAAGATAGGTTAGACAACCTTTGGCTAAGGTTCTGGCTTCACCTTTTATGATATTTTATCATTTTGTGTGTTATTGGTCCAAACAGAAATTAAGGAATATGGTCCAAATAAACTGAAAATTACATTCTATGAGGATCTGAATAAGTCAGAAATTTGGTCAACATCCAGAATGTTTTCTGTGTAAATAAGGAAGAAAAGCATTTTGGAAATACAGAAAATGGATGGAATTTTTCATCATTCCAAAATGGCATGGTTTTTTTTTTGTGAACAGACAGAAGGGCTAACCCCTGAAGAGCATTTCACTGAAATTCAGGAAAATGTGGCAGTACATCTGCCTCTGCTTTTTCCTTGGTAGTGGGTTTGTTGTTTGTTTGTTTTGTTTTGTTGTTGGTTTTTGTTGTTGTTGTTGTTTTTGTTTTAAATAAATGTTCTTTGTCTTTCCTCTTCTTTGATAGCCCATCACCTCTATTTACACAACAGGATTTCTGGAGTGGGGAGCACACTCTGTGTTAAAATAATAATTTTTAAACCTAGAAATCACTGAAATACCTATTTAGAGATAGGATCCTCACATTGGTTTAAACACAGAAATTCCACAAGAAGGCATTTCCAGGGAGATGTATGGCTTCAGTCCTTGCTCTATGCAGACACTTTATGTGGTAACAGATATAAACTAGGCTTTAGTCTATAAGTCTATTTTAGCTCTTCAGCACAACCAGGGATGGCCACACTGCCCGCCTGTTATCCTGTATGCTGGGTATGATCTGGGGCAAGCCAAAGGCCTTTCCAGGCAGAGAAAGTCCTGAGAAGATCAGAACATTCATCCATAGCAGTAGTCCACTTAGCTGGATATAACTTGCTGAAGGCTGTATAATGAAGCTTTGAGCCAAGTGGTTTGAGTGTCCTTGCTCATCAAGGACAACATTCTTGTAGCAGGCAATGTCACTAAGGGGCTGCATGAACTCCAACTACAGTGTGTTGACCCCATGGTAGTAAGTCAGTTAAATTAATATCTGAGTAAGTAGGTTTTCATTTATCAAGCATATGTCTTGGAGAACAGTAACTGAAAACATCTAGACAAGCCTGGAAGAGTGCAGCTGTTAGCATTGCATACTACATTATCACCACATATTTAGATTGTTATTAAGTGAACTTTAAGTAAGGTATTCTCCATTTGTCATTTTTCCCCTGGTGAATTACACTACTAACACTGATTTAATTTATTTTTCTTTTTCTTTTTCTTTTTTTTTTTTCTTTTTTTTTTTTAATCAGAAAACTTTGCTATTAACTTTTCAAACCTTATTAATCTGTTTTCACTCCATTGGTAACAGCATCCCCCCACCCTCTACTTAGCTTACTAAAACTCAGAGTTGATTAAATATGACAAAACAGTAAAATATTACATAAGTGCACAAGAAAATTTTTATTTCATTATCAGCACAAAGTGAGTCATCTTGAATATGACACTGGCTTTGGCTCCATTTTCTTTTAGATTTTTGCTCTGGTTTTATATTTAATCACAGCTTTTTTCTCCCTCTCCTTGCGCATATAATTTTGTTTTTCAAATCCACAGCAGAACGATCCAACTTTGTTCTTATGCTATTAATTA
The DNA here is from genome assembly GCA_025447755.1 of Corythornis vintsioides. NCBI lineage: Eukaryota > Metazoa > Chordata > Aves > Coraciiformes > Alcedinidae > Corythornis > Corythornis vintsioides. The sequence continues at coordinate 18,094 of JAOEGS010002070.1, read as the reverse complement.
ACACCACGCTCTAGTTTCCAACATACTTAAATGATGAATAAGGTTAAATTCCAGACAACATTCTGTACATTGCCATCAGTTAACAATTTTCAAGGCAGCACTTCATTAATAAACATTGATCAGCACAACCCTTGTGTGGAGTGCATCGGCGCTGAGAATTTGTACCAGAGATTCTTTAATATGTTTGCTGGCGTGTGTGGTGTGGGTGAGCATGTGCACAAGCATGTATGTGTGTGTGTGTGAAAAAAATGAATGCAATATCCTAGGAAACTCATCAGCACATCATCTCCTTAAAGGTTAATTAAGAATTTGAGGAAAAACAGAGGGGCTGAAGCAGAGGTGATGGACATCCGTGTCTCTCCAGATCATTAAGTACTAATTAGGTCTGGAAAGTCTATTGAGCTTCCTTGGTCTCATCAAGCCATGTGATGGTCCCTGGATACCTCAGTGTGAAATGCCATCAGCACTATATCTCCCTTTATGAACAGGATGCAGTTCAGTCTCAGGTATGCCTGATGTCTCTCACTCTTTCCGTGTATGCCTATTTCAGTATGTGTTATGATTAAGCCATTTTATACAAAGTATAAAAACTGTGTGGAGAATACAGACAGTTTTGGAATCATGTGCAATGCAGCAGTTTTGCTGTAAGGCTAAGAAGGCAAAAAAAAAAGATAAAAATAAATCAAGAAAGGTTCCTGTAAGTTATAAATGATCAGGGGAAGAACTTACAAGTCCATATGAACCTTCTTGCTGTGCATGAAGTTTACTTAGGGAAGACTTGCAAACTGTCTTTCCCTTACTTATGTTTCCTAAGCTCAAGATGGAGGTGGGGTAAAACAGGAGCTCCACAGCTAAAGTTATTATAGAATCATTAGATTGGAAAACATCAGTGAGTCCAGCCATTAACCCAGCTTTGCCAAGTCCACCACTGCACCATTTCACTAAGTGCCTCATCTACACATCTTTTAAATACCTCCAGGGACAGTGACTCAACCACTTCCCTGGGCAGCTTGTTTCAATGCTTAACAGTCAGAACAAGGCCCCACCATGCAACTTCAAAGAGACCACAGTATGTATTTTGTTAATTACCTCTTTTAAAACTCTTATCAAGAAGTGCTGAACAGTCAAATTCCAGAAGAAGTGGTGACAGGTTTTTTTTAGAAATTACTTCCATGGAAGGTGAGATGCTGCTTTTAACTTAACTTCTGGTTGTTCAGTGTTTTCCAGTCTAGGGGTCTTACAGGGGCAGACTTTTCTCAGGATGTTTCCTTTAAATTGAATTGGAAATACAAATTTAGATGCTCAGCTACGGACAAGGATCTAGCAAGCAATCCAATCTGTGTCTGAAAGAAACCATTTAGTGCCCAGGGACTAAATCAGCCCCCAGCGCTAATCTGCAAAGTAATTCAAACCAGATGCCAGTGACCAGATAAATTCTTCTGGAAACCATCCTTGATGGTGCTACTAGAAAAAAAACCACAGCTGTCTATGTGATGAGGGTTCCCTGTACTTGGTAACTCAATAATATTTGTTAATTCTAGCTTTTAGGCAGTCTTAAGTTTGTGGCATAGCATAACATTTCTGAAAGATAGAGGTATAAAGGGCCCAGTAGCACTCTGGCATTGTCAATCCAAATAGACCCTTATTTGGGAATAAGCAAGACGTGTCTTTTTTATGGATAAAGAGCTAACCCACACGCAGTAACACATCTATTCCCTTTCTCAGGTTGAAGAAGAATAATGTGCCTTAATATGTTAGCACTCTAAAGAAATGATAGTGATAAGAGTTCTCCCCTCAGGTGGCGTTTTCAAGGAACACCCAGTATAAGGGAGGATGTTGACACTGGAGATAATTGTCATTGCCTTTTTAAGCCCCACTGAATTTAGACTTTGATTGTACCTGATGGAATGGATGTTAATGGTTCACTGGCTCAAACTGTTGCCCTGCCAATACCATGCTATGATAATATTTTGGTTATTGAGAGTAAATCCAGTTGCATTAACAACATCACAGGGGTGAAGGAAGAAGTCTGGGAACCACTAGGATGTGGATTCCTTAGGATGTTTCTGGAATTACAATCAGCTACATCCCACTCACACCACTATTTCCACCCAATTTTCAGCAGAGGATGGCTGAATTGAAAAGCTGCTGATAATGTTGCAGCCTGCACGTCTGCTCCAGAATATCAAGGACTCCTTGATAAACCCCACTGTAATGCCTGGAGCACTTCATCTGCAGGCGACTTGCTCTCTGCAATATGGAGAGGATTGCCACTAATCCTGGTGCATTACTGTTCACTTGACAGAAGTCGCCTGAAACAACTTGCGTCTGTTCTTGTCCTGATTTGCTGTCGGTATTTATTAAGAACACTGTGTTTAAAATGGCACACAATGTAGCCTGAAGATAACATCTTAAGCTTCTTGTCTATACCAACAAAAAAACAAATACCCCCTCCTGAGAAAATCTCCTTCATATGTTGTCACTCCCCACTTTGCTCAGGCATGTTCCCACTGCAGCTGCCTCATCAAGAGGCATCTTCAAGAGCTGTGGTGGTAGCAAGACGCACCTTATCTCTGGTTTTACTAATAACCATTCCTGAGCTTTTGTGAAACAGTTATAAAAACTGGAGTGATATAAAATGAAATATTAACCACATGTCTGTTTTCATGGTATCAGCAAAGAAATATGTTAGACTGACAACATCTGTTATCTTCTACTGACCAATGAGACCTTCATATTCCTTCGCCTTCTGGCATAACAACAGTAATCTCCAAAGATGTAAAGATGCAACAGTTTCTCTGAACATTCAGTCTTAACCATTGTAAACAAGACTCACTACTGAAGGCTGAGTATGGTGATGGTTGTATGATGTGAGCATTTATTTACCAAAAATGTCATTTGACTTGACAGCATTAACTTGTAAAACTAATGAGATCTACATGACTTTTACATGGTAAAGACTATAAAACATCCTCATTAATTCCTGCTCTGATTCTGATTGGTGTCTGGACATATATAGAAAATATACTAAATCCTCTGAAGAAAAAAAACAAAAAAAGGAGACAGCTGGTAAGTAGTTCTGCAACATGTATTTTCCAGTCTCTAACAAGGACCCTGAAGTATTTCCATCTGGGTTGATTACAGCCATTTTTCCTAGCTTTTGATATCTCTTGGTTTCAATATCATCATAGACCAAGAAACATTATCATTTTGAGTAACTCAAGCACACTGGCAAAGAGACTCTGCTTTTCCATTTTTCCTACACAAAAACTGTGGTTCTTCTGTCAATTAATCTATCATACAGAAAAATAAATCTGGAAGCTTATGGATGTGTGTATATATTTATTTATTTATTTATTCATTTATTTTTAATAAAGAAGATATTAGAGAACCTAAATAGCATCTCGCTTTGCTTCCTTTACTAGCCTTTGAAGATTATCTCATGCTAAACTGGTATTCCATTGTTAGTGGAGAAAACTTTTAGACCTATCAGGTCCTTAAAGACCTATTATTTTACTCTTGTATGGACAGTATGCTTAAGAATTTAGCATCAAATAAGCTTTTTCTTGTTCTTTTTTACTTCAAGCACACTGATCTTATAAAAAAATTTCATCACTTATGTGTGAAGGATGTGTGTGCATGTGTGAGGGTATGCATATGTATCAGTCTAGCATATTTTAAGTAATTTTATATACATATGTATATATATATATTTGTGGAGATAACATGTATATGTGAAAAGGGAATACTGTCATATCTGCTCTGGTTGCTTCTGTACTCTAAGCAGTGTGCAGATAGAGAGCAATGTGAGTTAAAGAAGGTTTATATTGTAGTAACAGTCCTAGACAACAAAAGTCATTAATGTAAAGTGTAACTCTTCCAATCTTAGTAATGTACTGGAAGACAAACCAATGGAATATCTTTCCTTCTGTCTTTAAAATAAAGAACAGGTTTGCAAACCAAGGCCCTGTACATCAACCTAGTCCATGCAGCATCTTAACACGTGTCTAGGAGAAGCAAAATCAGGTATGACAGACAGTAACAGCACTTTCAAATGAGGGACAGATGGCTGTCCAACACTGACACTGCAGGTGTCCAAGACTTTTAATTCGGTTTCATTTAGTGGACCTTTTGCTCTCCAGTCCCTTGATACCACTGTTAAACTTTTCTAGAAGCAAGGTAGAGTGCAGGACAATGTGATAGAATTACAGAAGGTAGTAGAGCCATTTATTAATCCATCAGGGAAAGTAGTCCATCAGACAACACCCTGCTTCACAAGCTAGATCTCTGGGAATCAGGTGTATTTACGTTGTGTGTTTGTGTGTATGTGGTAGTGGTGGAAGCTGTGGATGCAAGGGAGGGGAAATAAAAGAGGACTAGCTACTGAGCTTTAGGGTGGGAAGTAAGGAAAATGACAGCCAAATACTGATGGATATAGCAGGGTATCCAAAAAAGTAAGATACAATGTCTGCCATAAACTAGCCCCTTATTGGTTTCATTTCAAAGCCTCAGCTCAGAGAGGGACACAAGTTCTCTGGCACCACAAAGCTTCATTTGTCAATGTCCCTGTAAGTACCGGTGGGATGAGATGGAGAAGAATAGAGTAAAGGCTCCCTCGTCTTTTTATTTCTTTATCCATCTCTGAAAAGATTGCAGTGCTGGAAGCTTTAAGCATTTAAAGTTACAGATAGGGATGTCCCTGCCAGAACAAGACAAAGTCCTTGGTAAGCCAAGCTCTGGCCCTGTCAGTGGAAGTTGTACTGTATTACATCTGTGCACTGCTCGCCTTTCATCATCATAGTCCTTCTGAGAACACAAACCTGCCTGCGTGTTTTGGGAGCACTCTGTGACATTACCTGTGCTTCAGTTTGCCTGGTGAAAATTCAGGGATGGAAATATCCTAAACAACAGTTCCTCTCAGAGGATTCTAGGTAGTAAGTGCTGGTAGGCACTGTGTAACCCTTGTGGAGTTACAGAAAGGGACAGGGACACTGCCTGGTCAGGCCATACACATCACTTACAGAAAAAAAACAACAACAAAAAACACCACCACCAACAACAACAAAAAACAACCAACCAACCAACCAAACCCCCCAGAAACCCCAAAAACTTTCTGTAACCTTTGAAAACAATGAAGACTGGCTTCCTAAGGATTTGTCCCATAAGCCCCAAACCCATTTGGATTTTCTGGTGGCTAGTGAAGGTTGCACTCCAGTGTGTCCTCTCTTTCTGCATAGGCATGCTGTTCAGAACTGCACATTACAGTGTATTGATCTGTGTCAGCCCTCAACAGTACCTTCTTTGGTCAATGGGTCAGCTTATCTGAGAAGAAGAATGAGCTTGCTTTATGTAGTTGATAACTTCTTGAGTGTTATCAACACCATAAATGTGATTCTCCAGACCAGGACTACCAGGGTCAAAATATGACATGTTACAGCTCATAATCTGCATGGGCTATATCTAAATCACTGTATGCATCCACTCTCTCTGATGAGAATAAGGGGAAGAGGGGAGGAATCATAAGTTGATACTCACAAATTGTTATTATTTTTGAGGAAGAAGCCACAAAAATATTTATCCAGTTTTTAGACATACAGTTTTCTCCACAAATCAAAAGGAGATACTAAATTTGACCAGCTTTGGACATAGTTTACATTGAATTGCAAGTCCTAACATCAATATACTGATAGAATGATATGCACAAATAAGTGTTTTTCTTTGCATTCTCTGTGAATAACTATTTCCTTATCCTGGCTTTTTTAGATGCTAAGCTGTCCTGCTTCTCCAGAGACAGGCAATGCTTCAGGGGTATATTCCCACCCATACTATTGAAGTGAAAAAAATCTTTCAAGTATTGTTCAGGGAAATTGCATATAGCATTTTGACAAGGCATATTCTTTACACTACAGATGAACTAAATTAGCATTATATCAGCAGTTAGTTCATGATCTCTGCAATTTTTATTTTATTTATTGGATGAAAGGAGTCATGATTTCATCAGATTTGAAATTTCAGATGCTTTCAGTTTTCTGCTTTAGAAGCAAACTTCCAAAGCTTTTTCACTTTTGCTTGTCTTTAGCTGAGGTGAATAGTCTGATTCAAATTTTTGTAAATATACTTCAGCTGGTCTCTGAGAGGTACTCCGCACTGCAGAGGAATGAGTCACATTGTTGCTTTCACTTTTACACTGGGGATACTGCACCTGCCAGGATCATGCCATTTACTTGGAGAACTAGTCTGTATTCCTTTCATATTCCAGATCATCATTCTTCTTTTCCCCTTCCATCCTCTGGGAGCTGCAGGACATATTTCTGATGTCCTATGGAGTAAGTGATCCTTGGAGAAGTAAGGAAAACAAAACCCCGGCAAAACAAAACTGTTTCTATTCACATCCCAAATCCTGACTATAGTCCCTTTGTGTCAGCTGCACCATTGTACTACTGTATTCTTTCTTGCCATATTTTTTTTTTTGGTGGAAAGCTGCCTAAGGAATCCGTGAGCACTGTTGGAACAGCCCAATTTTACAAGCATAAAGTATTATGATTGCATTGATTTCCATCATAAATCATATTTTCCATCCTCTGTCTCTCTTTCTTTGCACTGACTGAATTAAGCCTTGGTGTTTTCTTTAGCTGCTGCCAGAGCTGAGGCTTGAGATGATATTAGGGTAATGATGATAAATTTTACCCTCAAGCCAAACCATTTCCACATTACAGATAATGTTTTTTTCCAAATAAGTTCTGTTATTGGAATCCAGGACCCACCACATCTGCAGGCTCAGAGACTGCCTCAACACAGTCTCTTCACTGTAATGGATTTATAGATCTGAAAATTTGCTCTAAACAAATAAATGGGAGGAGAGGAAAGAATGAATGAGGGAATGGAGAGGAAGAAATGACCAGAAGGAGGAGAAAAAGGAAAGAATAGAATGAAAGGGGAAAAAAGGGAGACAGGAAGAAGACAAAAAAATAAAGGAAATAAGAAAAATAAAAATTTATGGGGAGTGGAAAGTGAAAAAGGGAAAAATTAGATCATACATGCAGCAAAACACTAGCAAGGCTGTTGCTAGCTTCTGTCTGTCTCTGGGAAGGTGTAAAGTTGGCCTTACAGGCAAGCATAAGCGCCATATAAGCAATAAGATCCACAGCTATATGTTTCAGACTTCTTCTCTGCCTTCTTAAAAGATCATTCCCTGGTTGTATTTCAAAAAAGGTCTTGGACAAACAAATGTAATATTCCTGAAAAATAATCCCACAATGGTCTAGGATGAAATTGAGCTAAGCTGACCCAGTATTAGTATTTGTACTATGGCCTCAGTTTCAGGTGCTGCCTTCTGGTCTGAGGTTGTTCTTATTTTTCTGAAGCTACTGCAAAGCAGGTCATTTTCCAGCTTTTGTCTAAAGGGAATTTAGCCTGTGTAATCAGGCCTGAAGGACAGTGTCTTATACTTAGCGGAGTAGAGATTCTGGGCATAGTGACCTTCAGTAGAGCAGCTAAAGGGGGCCAAATCCATTACTTACTTGTTCTTCAGCTACTGTAAAAGGAGATATTTCACCATGTCATTGTGCCATCTTATAAGGGCAACCCTGTCTAACCCTGTATCTCTCAGTGGTGTTCCATCTGATTTGGAGCACAGCTAAATATATACTATGTTCCCTGTGTGGCTTGTAAGCACCTAAGTGCCTCTCTGCTCTGCTCTTCACATTCACCAGACCATACCTGCTTGAGTGTTATTTTGCTTGTTACTCTACTGAATGAGTGAAGTCCCCCATGGGGGAGCACAGGCAGAGATGTCTGCTTCAGCAGCAAGCAGCCCTTGAAAATTAGGCAGCTCAGAGAAACACAGAAGTTCTGAGGAGCTCTTCTTGGGGAAATCACCTACATACACAGATGCTCCCATGGGAAAAAGCACACCTTGGATCCTACTCTACTTTTCTCATGGTTTGTCCTCCCAGGTGTGTCTTTCTGAGGAAGATGCTTAGCATCTGCCACTATTTGTTCATGCAAAGAAAGAACAGTTTCAGATCCTTGCTTCATCTCAAACTGTAAAATTGCATCTCATAAACTTACACTGTAACAGTGGGATTCATCTGAATGAAAGCAGGTATATGTGACATAGACATCTCCATCAGAAAGACACCCCAGACTCCCTTTAGAGTCATGGGAAGAGAACATACAGTTCTAGCTTGCAATTGGTCTCATCTTACAACTAAGTAAGCCAGATGAATCCACCATTAGCTTTAAAGAGATTCTGGGGTGACTTGCTTAGATATAGCAGCCTACATCTGAGATCAGATGAGTTCCATGCATCCATCTTACTTCTTACTGATCCAGCTACTTACAAAGAGACAACTGACTTGTGATGTATTTATGTGGCTTACATAAGCATCCCCAGTGACGTTCAAGCTGGCAAATAAACTATTGCACAATGAAATAGTTATACTGCACAGAAGAAGCAAAAAATTGTCTATCATAGGAAAATTAATTTTGTCACTGTGCTGCAATATGAAATGGAGGTGAAGAAAAAGTGAATCCCACTGGTTTTCTAAAGATATTCCTTATTGTGCTCTAAAAGGAGTCACAATCTCTCAGCAAAGGCTAACTTAATGTAATAAGACTCTGGGATAAATTCTCCTGAAAATGACAGAGCAGAACCCATGGTTTTAAGTTCCAGAGAGGTGTGGAGCCACAGCTACCTGCAGACTTTTTGTCCTAGTCTTAGACAAGTTGATGGGTCTTCAAACTTAATTACAATAGCTTATCTATCTATCTATCTATCTATCTATCTATCTATCTATCTATCTATCTATCTATCTATCTATTTTCTCTGAACCCACACAAACATTTCAAAACAATCTAATGAGATAAAGGAAAATGTTAGACTCACAAGGTTTTCTCTGGGTGTTGTGTGACTGCATAGATCTTTGAGCAGTCTGAACTTTTCTCTCTCAACAGAACAGAAGTAAAGCCAGTGATGCTGGCTCTAAGAAAAAGCCTCTGCTGAGGTGTGAGGTATTTGACACTACAGCCCCAACATTAAACTAAATCAGTCTTGGCATGAGTTTAGGCACTACTCTAAGAGCACCCATACAGTTTTATTGTTACTATGATTCTTGGAATGTTTTTAGTTCATGTCAAACAGTGCTCTCCTTAACAATGCTTTGATTTGGGGGATAACTCAGACTGGGAAGGCTTCCAGATGTATAAGGCTCTTTTGTTTTGGAGGAAGAGTTTAGCCACATGGATGAATCATAGAATCACAGAATGTGACAGTGATTAACTTAGTTTTGTGCCACTTGCCCTTGTTTCCAGAGAGCATGTCCTGGACTGTTTGATTTAGCTGTGTAGCTGTTGCTTTACTAATCCTATTAGGTTAAGTCATCTACCTCTTGCAAAATTTTTCTTCATGTCCCAGGTTCCAGAAGAGAAGAGGAATATCTGATCTCCTGATTCACATTTCTTCCTTTGGGGCTCAGAGTTATCTTCTCATCTCTAAGCCAGAAGCCCTCATTGTAACAAACCTGGGCAATGCTGAAATACAACCTGATGTAGATGGTAGAGGCCAGCTCTAATTCTGGCCAACATATTTATAGAAGGGAGAAGGGGGAAAAAAAACCCAAGGACCTGCAGATAGGTAGGCAGGTGGCAGGCAGTTTGTTTAATTGGCAATGCTGGAGTGCCTACTTCATAGGATGCTAAATGCAACAAGTGGGGAAGAGAACAAATTTAAGAGGGAAGAAGAAGGGGTGAAGCAGTCAGTGCTATTCAGGCTATATGAAGGGAACATCCTGCACTTCCAGACCAGTTTATAGAAGGAAAATCCCCTCAGGATGCTGCCTTTGCAAAGTCATAACTTTATTATTCATACCAGTCCCCTGAAGAGGTACTCTCTCTGAGGACGAGTCACCCGGGAAAGGCAGTAACCCTACCATGTCCCTGCTGTAAGTCCAGGTTGGCACAGACAGCATGTCCTGGACTAAGCAAACCAGATTATATGTCCTTAAAATGAGGCTAAACAATTTTACTTGCTCACATGAATGAATAAAATTGGGATTGGCCTGACCTAATCAGGCTGTCTGGAAAATCTACCAGCTCTCTACAAGAAAAATCTCTACCTAATATCCTGATGCTGCAACCAAACCTGTGGAGAGTTTTCTCGCAGAGAAAGGTTATGATTTACTGTCAGTGAACAACCCATGTTGATAAGACCTAATGAGCAGCTGTGAAAGAGCTGTGAGAAAACTGACCTTGTAGCGAATTCTGAAGAGGCCTCGAAGTACTGATAAGAGATCCCTGCCTTCCTCCCTCGGAATGTAGAAAACAGAACTTTGTCCACCTGCAAAACTTCACCTGAGAAACTGCTAGCTTCACATGGGGGGAGGAATGACGACTATTATTTCTGTAGCTCTGCTGTCTGACCAATAGTAAAAGATGTAGACACGCTTTGCTTTTAGGATCACTATAAATGTAGAAAGGTTGTGAAAAAAGAATGAATGCATGTTGTAACTCATATTGGGTCGTCTGCATGCATCTCCAAACCCTCCTCCGCACAAACCCATCAGAAATCTGTGCTGTCTTCCATCACTCTTCAAGGCTAACTCCTTCCTGGTAGTGTTGATTAACCAAATTAGGCCTCTACTTTGCATCTGTACTCCTAGTACCAAGACCAAAACTCTCTGAAAATGCAGCAGGATTATAGCACTAGCAGGACTAGGTGATACATTCTCTATCTCTTTTCTATTTCACTGTTTAAAAAAAAAAAACAATAAAACAGTGAAGGTTTAATATTTGTCCTTTCACATGTGGAGTGCTTCCTTTTTCACCATGCTCTTTGCAGGAAATGAGGAACCACAAATGAAATGTGGAATTTAAGTGCAGTAATACACAGCTTAATGCATGACAGCTGATACTGTACCAGTGCAAACTGAAGTAGCCATAAAAGCAAGCAGAACCTAGGCTCCAGGGCACAAAACTATGCACCTACAGGTACCAGGAATGACCACCTTAAGGCAATTGAAGATGATCCTGGAGCCAAGTGTCCAGAACCTTCATGTCCCAAAAGGGGTTTCTTCACAGTTTTTCCTCCTCTGCCTCCACAAACTGACCAGAAGTAAAGGCACTTTTTTTTTTTTTTTTGCATTGTCTGATAACTTTATAGTGCAGAAGGTAGGAGTCTGATCACCATTCCTAGTACTTCACAGACAAGGTGCCTAAAAGAGGACACATTTACTATCAACAAGTATTGCTGCTGGCAGACACACCACCAGAAGAAGATTTAGATAAAACACAAAGAAAACCCCCATCTTCCACTGGAGCATTTACAACACAGTACAAGGGATCATTTATAGTTACTGGGCTACACCAGGCAACTTTAGGCTGATGGGCTGTGATGTTAGACCTGGTTTTGAATGAAAAGAAATACTAAACAAGATTCAGATTAATTAATGGATGGTATTTTATTTTATTCTATTCCATTTGAACAGTGTTTTGGTATATCTTGCATTTAATTTGAAAGATCGAGCAGTTTCCCAATAAATCCCAAGGTGAGATCTACATGAGATATACACTTAAAAAAACTACAACACAACAACAACAAAACCTTTCTTCTGCTGCTGCTTCTAACAAGGCCTATTACTTCTCAGCCTGTGTTTGGTTTCAACACTGTATAATCTTCTTGGCTGCAAACAAGAGACCAAGACAGCTCTGACTAGAACTACCTTATAAAGGATTTTCGTCTTTGATGTTTGTTCTCACTGGAGAGGTGCCAAACTCCCTGCCATGTGTTTAGGTGCAGGTGGTAAATAGGTTTTTTGTCTGGTTCATAGGTAATTCACAAGTAGCTTGCTAGTGAAAGCTAGTAAACACCCAATGAGAAAACAGAACTCTAAAAAAACCCCCTGTGTCCTGAAGTTAACACTGTGGTATGAGGTTCATCACACTTTTTCTCCACTTAGATACAGTGGATGACATGCCCACCTCCTGGTCTTTTTTACAGGAAAACACCTAACCTAAGCAACCATACCTATTTTTTACCATTGCCTCTCCTAACATTTGTTGCTTGCTACCACTTCTTTCTTGACCTGCCCCAAAGCTGACAAGGGCTGAAAGCAGCCTGAAGCAGTTTGTCTGCCCAAAAATCAGTGAGAGTCTCTCTGTTTAAACTAATAGATACAGACTGTCTGTGATTAAATTTAGGCTAGAAATGGAGATGGTGATGTGGAAAAGCCTTCCAAAACAGAACAAAGAATGGGATTGATCTGAACGCAGATGCCTATAACTGAGCCAGACCCCTTCTACACAATGTAGAGAATTAAGCATCACTTATGAATCATCTCACCCTAACAAGGCATCCAAAATAGACCAGATGAATCACAGTCTAGAAACACCTATTTTTCTCCCCTAGCAGTAGAAGCCCAAGGTAACTATCTGAAACAGAGGCACCAGCACACATAGTTTCAAAGGTAAAGGCACCTTCTCCAACCAGGGTAAATTCCTGATTTACTGCTTTTGCTAGAACTAAACAGGATTAAATCACACCTCAGGCACTCATGGTTTATTTGGGTTTTTTTGGGGGGGTGGGATATAAGGAAGCATCTCAGATCTGGCAAAGGGTATTCTCTTAGCATCCTTGTGCTGAATCTGACAACAATTGACTCGGTTTCTTGCTTTTAGTTTGTACATGTGGGGTGAATTTTTGGAACAACACAAGAAATGCTGGGGTACCTTTGCCTTGGCAGGGCACACCCCACAAACACATGTAGAGGACTCCTGACACAAACCTGCTTAGGACACTAGTTTTTAACCTACAGCTGAGTGCTTTTGTTTAAGGTTTGACCCCATCACTTGGATAAACAGATCATATGGTAATGACTGGATTTATGTGATTTCTTGCCATTTCAATTCCTTAGTTGTTTGTTTTGGTTTGTTTTGGTTTGTTTTGGTTTGTTTTAGTTTGTTTGGGGGTTTTTTTTGTGTGTTTTTTGTTTGTTTGTTTTTGTTTTTCCCCTCACTTCTGCTTCATATCTAGCATTAACAAAGAAATCTGTTTGCGCTTCTGGTTTGTCCAGTGTTTCAGATCTTCTGCATGCTCCCCCACAGGTCTTATCATTCACTGCTGTACCCAGTATACTCTGAGTGTGGTTCCTCTCTGTCTCCTGTTTTGAACCCCCATGATATTACTGGTCCTGACACAAGATAAAATAAAACACCTCCACTTCTATCGTTTTTTCAGAAACAGGATCTCTTTACATACCCTTCTCTCTAAAAAGCTACATTATCTGAGCTTGATCTTCTACTAAATGATTATTATTAATAACAATAATAATGTATATCATGTGGTACTCCAAGTAATTTGAAAACCATTTCAGATAAGTTTGTTGGATGCAGGAGGTTTCAAAGCATTACTTGTGTCTCTTAAGAATTTATTTTACGGGGAGAATAACACCACACACTGCCACCTTTGCCTCTGACACGGTTAGACGATTATAACTTGCTCCTTTCCCTTTTACCCTCTCCATCTCTGTCTTTACAGAGTAATCATTTAATTTGGGGTTTCATGTAACAACGGACTTCATGAGTAAAAAAGCCACAAGATGGCATTCTAGAGCAATTAAATGGAAAAACTGTGCTGGAATCTTTCCCTTTGCCAGTGGAGGAGGAATTCTGATCAGCCTAACGGTGCTCACTGTTAAGAGGGGACAGGTGTTTCAGAGCAGCTTCCAACACAGCCACTGTCCCTTCTGTTGACGGTCTCACCTGGTTAACTCTTATTAACATTTTCAAGATTTCAGATGAAAACCCTTAAGGAAGAAGAAAAGAGCACATGCCTCTTCATCTAGCCTTTGTTAGTGTTATTTTCCTTGTAATGTATTGCTTTTTTTTTTTTTTTTTTCTCCTCTTTTCTTCCCTTACTCATAGGTGGATGTGTTTGTGCTTATGTTGGTTCTGAGTTGGTGTGGACATCAGCCTGTCCATTGAGGCTGTGGATATGATATAAACTGTTTGACCACAGCATGTGCTGCATATATGAGTATCTGCCAGCATGTTGTGGATGAGTGTGGGCCTGATGGACCAAAGGAAAAGGTAAGCAAGGGAGAGTGTTGGGTGTGTGTATGTGTGCATGCTGTGTGAATACTGTGCACAAACATGGGTTACATTAACACATCGAGGTTATGTGGCTGAAGTACATGTGTGCAGGCTGTCATTGTATGTTTGTATTGAGTCTGCCTGTGTGTGAAACAACAAACATTTCCAGTGGAAAGTTGGTTGGGAAATGTTTGTAGGTGTGGTGTATATTATTTTTGTTGTCCTGTGACAAGCTGTGTAGCTATCAAAGTGTACTGCAAGTGTATAGGCACCTTTCATGGCTTATGGGCTCTGTGGCATGAAGCAGGAGTGTGTTTGTGTTGTGGTGGAGTGTGAATTGTTGAGTCAAGTGGTGCCTGCCTGACCACCCTAGATACAGCCATGATGGCTTTGGTCTGTGGTGCAGCTGGCAGCACTGTGTGCATCAATGCTCCTGTCTTTAATGTTTCTGTGGAGC